>JAXDDW010000077.1:1490000-1542500 GCA_034670385.1 Hoplostethus mediterraneus | reverse complement strand
CACCAGAAAGGCTCCAGTTGATCCTCCGTCCGCCTGGAAGCTCAGACAGCCGCTCATCCGTCCGTATGTCAGCAGAACCTCAACCTGCCAAACACAGGTAAGACCTTTTATCGTGCCAGCCAGTCTGTAGGTAGAGGATCTTTGTTTGTTCAGTTTCACCTGGAACTGTTTGAAAGTAGTTTTGAGATCGTGTTTAGTCCTGATGTGTCTGAACATACCAGCTGAGGGAACACCTCACATCTTGGTTCCTTACATCAGTTCCCGTCAATAACAGTTAGTATAGCCCAGTCCTTCCATACTGTTTAGACACCACACCCACACAGCAAACTCCACTCTGCAGGAGAAATGTTCAGTCAAATTAAACATTGACCCAACACACTGATGCTGACACACAGGCTCTGAGACGCGACTATGTTAACGTTAAAAACAGTAATGAATGAATCAGATATACTTCAGGATGTTAACTGCATGTTGCATGTTCATCTCTGTTTCCTCACCAGCATGACCTCCTTTAGTTTTGGGGTTCCCCACACCTCAGCATTTGAGATCACCCAGCCGTTTTCGGCTGTAAAGCCGGTAACAGAAACCAACGCCAGGTTAATAAAGATCAAGGAGACCAAAGCTAAAACATCCTCAGGTAGGCTGATGAACTCGAGCACACCAAGCACACGGCCAGAGGTTCTAATGAATGTGTATGTAATGTATTTGACCTCATCTCCAACTGGAGGTTCCCCTGTGTCCTGTCGTAGCTCAGTACATGACGGTGTTCTCTAAAACAAGGTTCTCCAGTAAAGGACTCAAGACACTTTAATAAAAGTCCTCAGATCCTTTTCCTGTTAGATTTCATTAATCTGTGATGTTCAGTTCATTCCAGTTATTTTGTGATGATGTGTTGTAATTTACTTCTATTCGTCTACTTCTACTTCCATTAGTGATTTCCCAGAATGCCTTTCATAACTCAAATAATGAAGGTTACATTTTGCTTCTTTTCCCCTGTTAGCTAGCTAGCCAACTGTGTCTGTTTGTGGCCACGCCCCTTCCTTGAAACATGTCTTGTGACTGCATTGTATTCTGGTCTATCTCTGCTACTGCATTGCATTGTGGTCTAGCTCGGATACTGCATTGCATTCTGGTCTTTCTTTGCTACTGCATTGCATTCTGGTCTATCTTGCTACTGCATTGCATTCTGGTCTATCTCGGTTAATGCATTGCATTCTGGTCTATCCTTGCTACTGCATTGCATACTGGTCTATCTCTGCTACTGCATTGCATTCTGGTCTATATCTGCTACTGCATTGCATTCTGGTCTATCTTGCTACTGCATTGCATTCTGGTCTATCTCGATGAATGCATTGCATTCTGATCTATCCTTGCTACTGCATTGCATTCTGGTCTATCTTGGCTACTGCATTGCATTCTGGTCTATCTCCTGTCGGTGGATAAATTGGTCTCTCTCCTCCGATGGATTTCTCCTGTATGATTGGTGATCGTCGGTCTAGCCCTTGCTCCTTCAGATATCAGAATGTCTGATATCTGAAAATGTTTCATTGATCTAAAACATCAACGGTACCGGTTCAGAATCAAGATTGGCCGACACCAAACCTTACCTTTCTGATATCTCACGGTGACGTCACGTGAGATATCAGGAGAACAAAACACCAGACAACTAAATTCATGTGGAAATGCAACATACATCACTGACAGCTGAGTTTCAGGGTGGTGGATAGTGGAAATAACACTCAACTCTTCAACAGGTGAAGCGGAGACTCCATGGAGAGAAGTGCAGTGGACAGAAGAGTGAGTACAGCCTGGCTCAACGTGGATTTGGAGTGGGTTTGGGCAACCAGCTCACCTCTTTGGATCAGTATGGTACTTGAACACATTTACAATCAGTCAAGGTTATTTCACAAACAAACCTCAAAGGACTTTACAGGCCGAACTAGGTCACATTTATTACACAATCAGTCAAACTATGACAGTTAAGATGAATACAATCAGAACAAAAACATAAAACAGAGTAACAGGCTGCAGTTCTGCCGGCGACCTGGTGGGTTCAAAATAAACTCCCTGTGCATTAATTGGACTTTCAGCTGATGAAGTGATTCTCATCCTGATCATCTTTGAATTGAAATTGAAAGGCCTTGTTTCAAACTTAGGAACAAGGAGACCCTGATGAAGACCATCAGCTGCTACAGACCGAGCTGCAAGGAGGTCACCCAGGCTCGGGTTCTCCTCCTGGGGCCCGTCGGTTCTGGGAAGTCCAGCTTCATCAGTTCAGTCCAGTCGGTGTTTAGCGGCAGAGTCACCAACCGGGCCATGGTGGGCTCCTCATCGGCCAGCTTCACCAAGAAGGTACAAATGGAGCGATGATGGAAACACATTTGCCTTTGACTAGAGTTAATACTTTACTTTGCTCTAATGAATTCTACTTTTATTTTATTCATTTTGTAAGACTGATTTCTTTTCAAATGGTGGAATGAAAACTCTTCGTCTGTAGGCCGTCTGACTCTTGAGGGTCACATTTCATGGATCAGAGGTGCATCGGTATGTTGTTGTTTCTGTCAGCTGCAGTCTTTCGCCATCCGTGGCCACAAGGAGGCGGAGCCTACCGGGCTGGTCCTGTGTGACGTAATGGGCCTGGGGGCAGGAGAGACAACCGGACTGACCCTCCATGACACCCTGGCCGTCATCAAAGGCCATGCACCCGAGGGACACAAGGTGAGCAGGATGGTGATTTTGATGTTGTTTCTGTCCATCATGACGCTGCAGCTGGGATTTAAACTGGTGTGAAGGGAAAGGACCGGGTATGATTGGGTATGGAATTGCCCAGTTCCTAAGAATCGATCAGCTCCTGTATTATTGATTATATGATTCCTCTGATCGATGCCAAGAGGTTTGTTCCAGGTTTGTTGGGCCTTTCAGTGTGCCGTTGATTAAAACAATGATTTCAATGTTAGGGAACTAAATTGAAGCTTCATGTGGTCTCTTCCCAACCAGGATGTACAGCGGATGGAGGCATGCTTACACGTATATAAGTAAGACTGGGAAGGGCAGCTTGTGAATGAATGGATGGTTCATATATACAGAGTTAAAGATGGTAATGAATCAATGTGAAAGGGAATGTGAGGTGCATGGTGATAGCTGATGAGTGGTGAGGTCCTCAGTTGAGAGGGGGAGGGGAGGCGTTAGAAAGTCTGATGGCGGCAGGAAAGACTTCCTGGTGGGATCAGTCAATGGCTGCTTCATAACCATGTCATGGAGGGGGTGGGAGTTTCGGTCTGCTCACTGAGGACAGCCGGACTCACCGGCGTTAGATCTTCCTCTCATGTCTCTTTGGTTTCCTTTGGCATAAAGCATCGCAGACCGGTTTACTGATGGCACCACAGGGGATTCTGGGTATTGAAGTTTCAAGCAGTTCAACATGTGGAGTCGCCTCGTGCAGCTTCACGTTTTAATGTCAACCGGATCGCCTGGTTAAAGAAAGGATGAATGATATGAAACCATTTTGGGAGGTGGGAGCTTGGTGATGGTTTGTGACCAGAATGTCAACAGTAACACTTCCCAGTTCCTCAAAACTACCGTTGACGTTTGTTGGCAAGGTACTTGACCCCCAACTGCTTCAGTGGAGTCACATGATCTTGATTTGAACGTCACATTGAATCTCTTCATTCGTCTCCTCCAGTTCAGCCCGGAGCAGCCGGTGAGGTCGGAGACGGTGGGCTACATGAAGAAGCCTAGCCTTAAAGAGAAGATCCATTGTGTGGTGTTTGTGGTGGACGCCTCCAAACTGCTGAGCTACCCCAAAGGCCTGAGGACCACCTTCCAGCAGCTCCGAGAGCACATCAGCAACCAGGGTGGGCAGCTGACGGCCAGGGACTGAAAACAAGCAAAGCTTCTGTTATTCCTTCAGCCAGACCTCAGCCAGTCTACGTTATATCTTATTCCTGCCACGTTAGCAGTGTTTTGGGTATGTGGTGTCTTCTGAAGCCAATGTGGAAGTCCTGGAAGAGACAGTGCCGCTATTGCCCCCTGCTGGCCGGCTGCAGAACATGAGACTCCACACACTTCAGTATAAGAAATATAGAGTCAATAAGATTTTTCTGTTAGAACTTAGTTGCAATAGTTTTATTTCCTCGAATGATTTCTTTGTTTATTTCTTTTTTGACCATTATGTTCTACAGTCTGAGTTAGCTCCTCCAATCAGGAGTCACATAACACTAGTCTGTAGTCAGCCAATCAGGAGTCACGTAACACTAGTCTGTAGTCAGCCAATCAGGAGTCACGTAACACTAGTCTGTAGTCAGCCAATCAGGAGTCACATAACACTAGTCTGTAGTCAGCCAATCAGGAGTAACAACACTAGTCTGTAGTCAGCCAATCAGGAGTAACAACACTAGTCTGTAGTCAGCCAATCAGGAGTAACAACACTAGTCTGTAGTCAGCCAATCAGGAGTAACAACACTAGTCTGTAGTCAGCCAATCAGGAGTAACAACACTAGTCTGTAGTCAGCCAATCAGGAGTAACAACACTAGTCTGTAGTCAGCCAATCAGGAGTAACGTAACAATTCTGGCTCTGCTGTTTTGGTCCAAGAAAGCAACAGTGAATTATGGTCTGTTGGATGTTGAACTGTAACATTACCTGACTGAGACAATGAAATGTAAAAAAAACTGGATGAAATTGCAGAATATATTTGAGTTTTTCCAATTTTGCATTGAACTGTTTTTTCCTCTGCTAGATGTTCACCAGGTGGCGCTGCTGACCCACGTGGACCAGGTTTGTATGGAAACGGCCAAAGACGTCACCCAGGTTTACAAGAGTCGCGTCATTCAGCAGATGGTGAGCTCTGGACCAAACCACATGCACATTGGAGTTTTAGTTCTAGTAACATTACTCAGAGGCAGAAATAATCTGATTGGTTGAGTTAAACCTCAGTGGGCGGAGCCAAAGTAAGAGAGGCGCTAGCTAAATAGGTAGAGAGGAAGCTCTATAACATCCTCCAGTCCTGCGCTGGTTCAGCCCATCTGCTGTTTTTCACCTGATATTAAATTTCATCAACTTATTAAAGACTCATTCAACTAAATATGTCTTCACTCAACACAATATCAGCTAATTCAACTAAACAAAATAAAGCAATCATCTCATTTCAACTGATTATGGCAAATGAGTAAAATCAGGCAAACTTTAAAAGAACACTTTATTTCACACTGAACTAACTTGAACTTGTTCATTAACTCGTTCACACAAACTGTGTGAACAAAATAATGAAAATGAGGGCATGAATGAACCAAAATGTGTGTGTGTGTGTGTGTGTGTGTGTGTGTGTGTGTGTGTGTGTGTGTAGATGGCCCATGCTGGAGACCTGCTGGGTATGGCCTCCTCCTACATCGTCCCGGTGAAGAACTACTCGTCGGAGCTGAACCTGGACGTCAACACTGACGTGCTTCTGCTCAGCGCCGTCGATCACATCCTGCAGTACGTGGACCTCTACTTCCTGGACAAAACACCGGCAGAGCAACCACAGAGCTTCATCTAGACTTCCAGCATGAGCCTTCCTACAAATAATAAGTTACTGAATTCATTCCTATTTCATGTTTACATTTAAAATATAAGTGATTCTGGATCACTAACCTACCTTGTGATATATATATACCAAGAAACTGATGGATCTGGGGAAAATACAGCCTACACATCTTTAGTAGAGATTAAAAACAGTATTTACTGTTTACATTGTGTCAGTGAGAATCACATTGTGAATTAAGGAAGTTTTGTTTAGAGTCTTGTTTCAATGATGGGATTTTAAATGTCTTTATATTGTTTAGCGCTGTGTACCTGAGGAGAAAGTGAATAAAAGCATTTTACAGTTTCCATCTCCTCTCTTTCATGTAACGTTATTTGTCGAACAGATGGCGATGTAGAGGTCTGTCTAAAGACTGTAAACCTGGATCCTGTAATCCTGATCTTGTATCTGGACCAGAATGACCCTCTGACAATGTTTTGAAAAACTGACTCAAAATCACCAAGATCAGTCTGATCCTGGGTTGCAGATTAGAAAATCAGAACAATTCTGATCCAGACTAAAGGTTTTGGAAACCCAGACCAGGTTGCAATGATGAATCATTTAGCTCAGTGGTTCTCAATCTGGTCCTCAGGGGCCACAGTCCTGCTGGTTTTCATTCCAGCCGTCTCATCAGGGACTGATATACTCCTGGCACACCAGGTGAACCAGTTAACTACCTGGTAGGAAAGAAACCCAGCAGGACTGTGGCCCCCGAAGACCAGGATGGAGAACCACTGATGACACTGTCATTCAGAGCAGGTAGGGGTTCAGTGTCTTGCTCAAGGACAACAGGACCGGCTGCTGCTGCAGGAATTGAACCTGTGATCTTCTTGTTAACGGACCCACCCTGTCCACTCTGCCACCAGTTAAACCAGTTTAGTTAAACCAGTTCAGTGGACTTCAGAGGGAAGCACTGGACAATGTTGGATGACTGTAGTACGACTGTCATCTGTCTGCTGTGGTATGTTCAGTTCTATTCTACTGTAATCTGTTCTGTTCGTTCCTGCAATTTAAGTTCTATTAGAAGACAAACCTCTGGATCAAGTTCAGTTGAGTCTGCGAATATAGATCAGAGAAATCAGAGAATCAGTGGAGAGAGTCTTCCTGGTGGAATTTATATAGAATAAAGTATATCATATATATAAAGTATATTTCGGTTTCTCTCTCTGAATAACTGTGTCTCTATGACAATATAATTATCAGTTCCAGTTGTAGATGGTCAGTGTAAAGCTTAGGTTCTCAGTTTAATCTTCCAATTCAAAATCGAAAATCAGAAAATTGAGTCCAATTTTCTAAATGTAATTGTCAGCCCTCGGATGGATGCAAAATGTGTATTTTATTGTCGTTTTTTCAATTTGCTAATCTATGTTTTCAATTTGACAAAATTGAATTGACAAATTGCTCTCAGACACTGAGGTGACGTAGTTTTCATTTGTTTCATGTGTTGATTGACATGTGGGAGAGCAAAGCGAGGGCGGGACTTACCTTCTCTGGCCTCTGGCCAGGTTTGAATAACAGTATTACAAAGATAACAGGTACATAGTGTTTTGTTCCACAGAACTTTACGGTTTCAATCGGAGAGACGGCTGCATGACAACAGTGCATAAAACCTGGTGGAAATATTCAGGTGTGTTTCAAACATCAGCTACACACTGACCAAAGCTCAGTCGGTGCACAGTCGCAAAAGCTGCATCAAACAAGCTAGCTGTTTCCAACGTAGCTGCACAATAGTTCAATCATCTGAAAACTATTATATTGAAACACACATTAGGTCATTTAGAGCCAGAGCTGAAGCAGTGGCTGCTGGGAAATTTAGCTCAGTATAACGCAATCCACTGAGAAATCCAAAATCTGTAGTTTGTTAGACATTTCCAGTCGATAGAGTACAATATCATTCAAGATTCAAGATTCAAGAACTTTATTTGTCACATACACACACGGGGTGTGTAGTGAAATGAAAAAGTGGCAATGCCCAACGGAAATGTGCAAAAGGGCAATAGTACACAGTATTTACAGTAAAAAAAACAACACAATATTTACAGTATTACGGTAATTACAGTAATTACAGAGCTCTTATATAAAAAACATGAACATGAAACACAATTTAAATTTTCATCGAAATCTGAAAATTTGTGGTAAAAAAAAAGGACTGGATGATGGAAAGAAATGTCTAATGCAGGTTTGAATGGGGAATTTATTACCAGCAGCAGTCTGACGTCAGACTCCTGAAGTCTATTAAACCATTTGCTTCAGTCAGATTGGATGAAGCTGCTGACTCCAGCTCAGTTGGAGTAACCTGCTGTTATCGCTCTGCATTTACTCAACTGTTAGATTTGTCCAGAGAAACTGGTTTGAGTTTCCTCCTAGAAGTGAGTATTGATGCTGCTCTCACATGCAGACTGGACCTTTAACATGCTGCTATCATGAGTACATGATGCTTTTAAAAGGAAAACCTTGGGATGCTACAGCGCATCATAACTTAGTTTTTACATTTTGCCTGTTTTGTTCAATAGATTGAAGTAATAATTTACTCTGCTGTCAGTGTAAACCATTTCTACCGCAATGTTTGATTCGAGGGCAGTTTGGCAAGAAAACGAAACTTGAAAGTGAAAGTTAAGGCGTTCCGTCCGAACAAGCTAGCTAGAATATGAAGTACTTCCGGTCCCAACCTTCATATTAAATCCCTTATTTACCAACGTGTATTTCAACATTTGTGGGCAATGCCAAGTAGGGAAGAGAAACTTAATAAGACGTTTAACAAGTAATGAAGGAGGGATTTGTAGTAAAAAAGAATGTTTTTTTTTGCAAAATGTACTTTTCACACCATATTTTAATACCCATATAGGCCCATGGATGATGTCATATACAGGGCTGGCTAAAACATTCAAACAAATGTTCAAATACTAAAAATATATTAGACAACTTGGAAGTTTGTGTACTATCTTATAAAGGTGTCTTTTCAGTGGCACAATTGTTCCTAATGACTAAAATACCATGGGAGCTAAATGGAGCACACGCTTTGAAAGAAAATGCACCTGCTCCATATTTATTGTAATATTTCTGCTCAGTACTTTGACATACTTTTTGTCATGCAGTGCAGATTACACTCTAATATTGAATATAGGCGTATGTTTTCAGGCATAACAAATTTCACGCTTTTATTTTGAAAAATAAAATCGCCGTCCTTCTGGTTTTATTTTGGCACCTTGATGCAGCTCTGCAGCATGAACAGCCTGACTGGCAACGGCCAGAGGATCTGTATTAAAATTAACCAAACAGGTAATGACTGGTCATTTACAGTTTAGAATTATCTTTAAGGATTTTATTTCATTTTTCAATCATCATGATAGTGTTCTACAATGTGTCTATTCTATTCTACTCTGTTCTATTTGTTTCTGTTATTAAACTGTTAGTTGTGGTCTCTAAGTATTAGATAATCCTGTTAGTAGATATTTAAAAGGATTAAAGCATCAGTGTGATGGTCACTGATCCATTACAAATAGTTATCAGGAGACATTATCAGTTAGACGTTATAGACGTTAGCAGTTATTGGTTAGCAGTTTGTCAGCAAATCCTGTGCAGTCCGTGGAGCTAAAAGCATTTTGATAATGTGAACCTCTATTGAGTCCTGTAGGGAAACTCTCTTAATCCACAGGGAGGTCAGAGGTCAGGAGGGTCTGAGTGTGTATATATGTATATATACACGATATAGAACTGTAGAACAGTATAGTTTGCATTTATAATAGGAGGTCCAATCCAGGTTTGAATTCTCCTTTAGTGTTTCCTCATTGTGTTCCAGCGTTGCTGGGAGCGCACTGGGTGCAACCTGGATGACACGCCCAGAGTCCAAAGTTGAATGAAATCAAAATCAGATATCCTGCTTGAAAAAAGCTGAACCATTTCTCTTTAATGCAACTCTGTTTGTTTTGGGTTTAGAGACAGTGAGTGAACTTCAGAGGCTCCAGACAGTCAGGATCCTTACAAACCTTCAGAGACCAACCGTCCACCATGAACCCCATGCTAACTAGGAGCCAGGAGAGAGCGCTCTGCTCCCAGCTAGGAAGCGTCAAGCTACAACTGCTATACAAGGCTAGCATCCATGGTTTCACCGGGGCAGCCTTCCACCAGCGATGTGACAGCCAGGGTCCCACGGTGTCGGTGGGCTATAATTCCTCTGGCTACGTGTTTGGAGGCTACACCAGTAAACCTTTTAACCAGTCTGGACAGTACATGCAGGATGACCAGGCATTTCTTTTCACCTTCAGTGGAGAAAATATTCTCAAATACCAGGTCACCAACTCCATTCAAGCAGTGAGAATGATAATTAATGCTGGTCCTTATTTTGGTGAAGCATTTATTCTTGTAAATGGAAGCCAAGCAGTAGTCTATAGCAATCCAGGAAGCAACCATTACGCTAAGTTCGATCCTGCAGAATTTCATGGCAACAACCTCCAGCTAACTGAATGTGAAGTCTACCAAGTACAAGGTGAGTTCAATATTCAATATTATTATTAAAGACTTTTTTACTTTATTATGTTTGGAGTCCGATTTGGGTGAAAGTTCTATTTTAAACCATCTAGATCTTAGTTTTTGACAGTACAGACCTGAAAAAACACTGTCAACCATTTTGACACCAAAAACCTGAATTACTGAGTTGGCATTAAGGACACTGCACTGAATTAGGTTCAGCCTATATCTTTGTCACAGAACCTGTTCATGTTGGAAGCTCATCATAATACACAGCAGACATTACCTGTGGAGTTCCTCAAGGTTCAATGTTAGGTCCCATCCATTTTTCCCTCTTATAGACATCATCTCCCTCCACTGCTCTGCTCATGATACATCTCATCCTAATTCAGATGACCGAGACAGTTAACAGTTACATCTCCAACCTCTTAAAATCCCTTAAAACCCCCTTAAAACCCCTTAAAACCCCTTAAAAACCCCTTATGAAGCTGAGTGCTTCTGGTCATTCCTAAAAACAACTGTTTTTGTTTGGTTTCCAAACTGACGTCCTGACATTTCATAAAAGACTCTTTGGTATTCCTCTTTATTTTCTTATATTCTACTTATTCTGTCACTGTATAATGACAAATGTTTACAAACAGTAAAAATACCATTCATAATCATTTATAAAGACAAAGGGGCGGATCTACTAAAGGTTTGCGTGTGTAAAAAGGTGTGCAAACTCATAGCACGCGCAAATAAATGTACAAACTGATCTACTAACAGCGCGCACTGAGGACTGCGTCTTGCAAATGTGCAAAATAACACGCCTTATCCAGTTAGTACTTTTGCCTCAATGAATATGCAAGATGGGGCGTTTACACGCTATTTAGCAAAATACTGGGAGGAGAAAATGTAAATAGATTAATGTAGCACACGCACTGTGATCTATCAAACCTGAACGCAGTTTCGTTGATGGAGACTGCGTCTGTATTTAATACGTTTCAAAAGAAGGTGCAAACGCCCTGCATGCGTAATTGTGCACAAATGACTACCGTTATTGTAGCGAGAAGGAGACATAGAAACTGCACTTGAACTGCACTTGTTGCTCAATGTTAGTTAGAGGCATCTCTTCCACCGTGCCCCCACCTGTTTTCTTTGCTGAGGTTTTATTATAAGCCAATTTTTCTTTTGTTCTTCGTCTTATATCTTGCCATCTTCTCTTAATTTCATCCGTTGTTCTTCTTGTTTTACCAACGGCATTTACTTTCTCACAGATGATCTCCCAAATAGTGTTCTTTTTTGTCATATTCAGATTTTTTTGCTGTAGCTCATCCAAATGTTTATTTGCCTCTTCCACTAACACCTCTAATTCTATAGGCGCAAATTTCATTTTGCGCTTGCGGTTCTGTTGCCCATCCAAACTCTCCATGGTGCAAAACATTAAACACGCAAAACCCTCATTTAAATACTGCTGTTTGCACCTGTTGTCATTTACGCACGCATTCTTAGTAAATCACCCGCAAAACGCCCATCAACCACACGCGCAAACTTTTAGAATGCACACGCAAATTAGTACCCTTTGGGGCGGATCTACTAAAGGTTTGCGTGTGTAAAAATGTGTGCAAACTCATAGCACGCGCAAATAAATGTACAAACTGATCTACTAACAGTGCGCACTGAGGACTGCGTCTTGCAAATGTGCAAAATAACACGCCTTATCCAGTTAGTACTTTTGCCTCAATGAATATGCAAGATGGGGCGTTTACACGCTATTTAGCAAAATACTGGGAGGAGAAAATGTAAATAGATTAATATAGCACACGCACTGTGATCTATCAAACCTGAACGCAATTTCGTTGATGGAGACTGCGTCTGTATTTAATACGTTTCAAAAGAAGGTGCAAACGCCCTGCATGCGTAATTGTGCACAAATGACTGCCGTTATTGTAGCGAGAAGGAGACATAGAAACTGCACTTGAACTGCACTTGTTGCTCAATGTTAGTTAGAGGCATCTCTTCCACCGTGCCCCCACCTGTTTTCTTTGCTGAGGTTTTATTATAAGCCAATTTTTCTTTTGTTCTTCGTCTTATATCTTGCCATCTTCTCTTAATTTCATCCGTTGTTCTTCTTGTTTTACCAACGGCATTTACTTTCTCACAGATGATCTCCCAAATAGTGTTCTTTTTTGTCATATTCAGATTTTTTTGCTGTAGCTCATCCAAATGTTTATTTGCCTCTTCCACTAACACCTCTAATTCTATAGGCGCAAATTTCATTTTGCGCTTGCGGTTCTGTTGCCCATCCAAACTCTCCATGGTGCAAAACATTAAACACGCAAAACCCTCATTTAAATACTGCTGTCTCCACCACGTTTGCACCTGTTGTCATTTACGCACGCATTCTTAGTAAATCACCCGCAAAACGCCCATCAACCACACGCGCAAACCTTTAGAATGCACACGCAAATTAGTACCCTTTATTTGGGATCTTAGTAGATCCGCCCCTTTATTTGGGATCTTAGTAGATCCGCCCCATAGTTAACTGATAAACCTAGGTGAGGTTTCCACTCATAGGGGCGGATCTACTAAGATCCCAAATAAAGGGTACTAATTTGCGTGTGCATTCTAAAAGTTTGCGCGTGTGGTTGATGGGCGTTTTGCGGGTGATTTACTAAGAATGCGTGCGTAAATGACAACAGGTGCAAACGTGGTGGAGACAGCAGTATTTAAATGAGGGTTTTGCGTGTTTAATGTTTTGCACCATGGAGAGTTTGGATGGGCAACAGAACCGCAAGCGCAAAATGAAATTTGCGCCTATAGAATTAGAGGTGTTAGTGGAAGAGGCAAATAAACATTTGGATGAGCTACAGCAAAAAAATCTGAATATGACAAAAAAGAACACTATTTGGGAGATCATCTGTGAGAAAGTAAATGCCGTTGGTAAAACAAGAAGAACAACGGATGAAATTAAGAGAAGATGGCAAGATATAAGACGAAGAACAAAAGAAAAATTGGCTTATAATAAAACCTCAGCAAAGAAAACAGGTGGGGGCACGGTGGAAGAGATGCCTCTAACTAACATTGAGCAACAAGTGCAGTTCAAGTGCAGTTTCTATGTCTCCTTCTCGCTACAATAACGGCAGTCATTTGTGCACAATTACGCATGCAGGGCGTTTGCACCTTCTTTTGAAACGTATTAAATACAGACGCAGTCTCCATCAACGAAATTGCGTTCAGGTTTGATAGATCACAGTGCGTGTGCTACATTAATCTATTTACATTTTCTCCTCCCAGTATTTTGCTAAATAGCGTGTAAACGCCCCATCTTGCATATTCATTGAGGCAAAAGTACTAACTGGATAAGGCGTGTTATTTTGCACATTTGCAAGACGCAGTCCTCAGTGCGCACTGTTAGTAGATCAGTTTGTACATTTATTTGCGCGTGCTATGAGTTTGCACACCTTTTTACACACGCAAACCTTTAGTAGATCCGGCCCATAAAGTATTGTGAAGGTATCGTAATGAACTAACGGTATCTGTTTTGGTCCTCAATTGCATGTAGAGGAATGGAGGGGACCACCCTTAATAAAACCTGGTAACCCCTCTACATATTGAAGTGAATCTTACTTTTTGTCTGAAGGATTTTTATTTTGAAATCTCATCATGTTAATCAACGTTTCAGAATTGTAAAAACTGTTAAAAATACTGATTTGGTCATTTATGTGTTTTTAGATGTCCCATGTAAACCCGTCACAATTAAAGTGGTATAGCTGGATGATGATGTTTTTGTAATATTGAGTAAAATCTATTTGTTGTATGTATAAAACTTGTTTTTACTCTTCAATAGAAAGCAAAATCTTAGAGGAGCCATGGAGGTCCATCGCCTGGGAATCTGAGTAAGCTGGATGGATGCATCATGCTATACTACGCTATGCTATACTTTACTATACTATATGATATGATACAAAACTACAGTGTACTGTAAGAGATAGGAGGTAATGAATGTGTACCCATGCACCAAGTCATTGCATGCCTCGCTATTATACTATACTATACTATGCTATTTTTTCCTATACTATACTATGCTCTGAACCAGTGTGCAGGGATTTCTGTTCTTTTTTGACTGAAATCAAATGAAAGAGGACCTTTATGTATCCTATTGTCTGTATTTATCTGTTCTTGCTCCAACAGGAGGAGGAAGGAGCTGATGGACAGTATTAAGCTGTACAAGCCCATAGTCAGTTCTGTGTCCCAGGCTCGGGTCCTGCTCATCGGACCGGTGGGAGTTGGGAAGTCCAGCTTCTTCAACTCCATCAACTCTGTATTCAGAGGCCACGTCACCAGCCAGGCCATCGCCGGCAGCTCTGCCACCAGCCTCACCACTCAGGTTGGTTCCTGCTTCCATTTGAGGAGTTTGGATCCAAAATGAGAAAACTGTAAATCCTGCAGCCTGTTGCACCAGTTAACCTTCTTCTGTGTTGCATCCCTCAGTTTCGCACCTACTCTGTGAAAGCTGGACGAGAGGGCAAACCTCTGCCAATCATCTTGTGCGATACTATGGGATTGGAGGATAGCACAGGGGCGGGGCTTGATGCTGATGACATCAGCAGCATCCTCAAAGGTCACATCACAGACAATTATCAGGTAGAGCTTCTATTTCCATTTCTCTATAAAACCCTTTTAGCAGAATATAAGCATGTGGCAACTGATTTTCTCTAACAACGTCTTTGTCTTTCCCCTATACCGGTTAGTTCAACCCCTCTGTACCCCTGCAACCGGAGGACCGCAGCTATCGCACGGCTCCAGCGCTTAAGGACAGGATCCACTGTGTGGCCTACGTCATCGATGCCAGCAACGTCTCCATCATGCCCACTAAGCTGGAGGAGAAGCTGGCCGCCATCCGCAGAAAGGTCAACATAATGGGTCAGTTATCACACCGAAGGACTGACATCAGGGTAGCATAGACCAGGACCAGGGAAGAGTTCAGAGCTCATCTCAAAATGAGATACCCAATATTGGAATGAAGTTCATAAGCTTGTACAGTATGGACATGAACAACAGGACAGAACATACAGATGGCAGACTATACATGTCATCAATATAGTCAGTAACTATACATGTTATCTATATAGTCAGTAACTATACATGTCATCTATATAGTCAGTAACTATACATGTCATCAATATAGTCAGTAACTATACATGTTATCTATATAGTCAGTAACTATACATGTCATCTATATAGTCAGTAACTATACATGTCATCTATATAGTCAGTAACTATACATGTCATCAATATAGTCAGTAACTATACATGTCATCTATATAGTCAGCAACTATACATGTCATCTATATAGTCAGTAACTATACATGTCATCAATATAGTCAGTAACTATACATCATCTATATAGTCAGTAACTATACATGTCATCTATATAGTCAGTAACTATACATCATCTATAGTCAGTAACTATACATGTCATCTAGTCAGTAACTATATATCATCTATATAGTCAGTAACTATACATGTCATCTATATAGTCAGTAACTATACATGTCATCTAGTCAGTAACTATATATCATCTATATAGTCAGTAACTATACATCATCTATAGTCAGTAACTATACATGTCATCTAGTCAGTAACTATATATCATCTATATAGTCAGTAACTATATACATCATCTATATAGTCAGTAACTATACATCATCTATATAGTCAGTAACTATACATGTCATATATATAGTCAGTAACTATACATGTCATCTAGTCAGTAACTATACATGTCATCTATATAGTCAGTAACTATACATGTCATCTAGTCAGTAACTATATATCTTCTATATAGTCAGTAACTATACATGTCATCTAGTCAGTAACTATACATGTCATCTATATAGTCAGTAACTACATCATCTATATAGTCAGTAACTATACATGTCATCTAGTCAGTAACTATATATCATCTATAAAGTCAGTAACTATACATGTCATCTATATAGTCAGTAACTATACATCATCTATATAGTCAGTAACAATACATCATCTATATAGTCAGTAACTATACATGTCATCTATATAGTCAGTAACTATACATCATCTATATAGTCAGTAACTATACATGTCATCTATATAGTCAGTAACTATACATGTCATCTAGTCAGTAACTATACATGTCATCTATATAGTCAGTAACTATACATGTCATCTAGTCAGTAACTACATCATCTATATAGTCAGTAACTATAGATGTCATCTAGTCAGTAACTATATATCATCTATATAGTCAGTAACTATACATGTCATCTATATAGTCAGTAACTATACATGTCATCTAGTCAGTAACTATATATCATCTATATAGTCAGTAACTATACATGTCATCTATATAGTCAGTAACTATACATGTCATCTAGTCAGTAACTATATATCATCTATATAGTCAGTAACTATACATGTCATCTATATAGTCAGTAACTATACATGTCATCTATATAGTCAGTAACTATACATCATCTATATAGTCAGTAACTATACATGTCATCTATATAGTCAGTAACTATACATGTCATCTAGTCAGTAACTATACATGTCATCTATATAGTCAGTAACTATACATGTCATCTATATAGTCAGTAACTATACATGTCATCTAGTCAGTAACTATACATGTCATCTATATAGTCAGTAACTATACATCATCTATATAGTCAGTAACTATACATGTCATCTATATAGTCAGTAACTATACATGTCATCTGTATAGTAATTAACTATACATATCCATATAGTCAGTAACTATACATGTCATCTATATAGTCATTAACTATACATCATCTATATAGTCAGTAACTATACATGTCATCTATATAGTCAGTAACTATACATGTCATCTAGTCAGTAACTATATATCATCTATATAGTCAGTAACTATACATGTTATCTATATAGTCAGTAACTATACATCATCTATATAGTCAGTAACTATAAATCAACTATATAGTCAGTAACTATACATCATCTATATAGTCAGTAACTATACATGTCATCTATATAGTCAGTAACTATACATGTTATCAATATAGTCAGTAACTATACATGTTATCTATATAGTCAGTAACTATACATGTAATCTATATAGACAGTAACTATACATGTTATCTATATAGTCAGTAACTATACATGTCATCTATATAGTCAGTAACTATACATGTCATCTATATAGTCAGTAACTATATATCATCTATATAGTCAGTAACTATACATGTCATCTATATAGTCAGTAACTATACATGTCATCTATATAGTCAGTAACTATACATGTCATATATATAGTCAGTAACTATACATGTCATCTAGTCAGTAACTATATATCATCTATATAGTCAGTAACTATACATGTCATCTATATAGTCAGTAACTATACATGTCATCTAGTCAGTAACTATATATCATCTATATTGTCAGTAACTATACATCATCTATATAGTCAGTAACTATACATGTCATCTGTATAGTAATTAACTATACATATCTATATAGTCAGTAACTATACATGTCATCTAGTCAGTAACTATACATGTCATCTAGTCAGTAACTATATATCATCTATATAGTCAGTAACTATACATGTCATCTAGTCAGTAACTATATATCATCTATATAGTCAGTAACTATACATCATCTATATAGTCAGTAACTATACATGTCATCTATATAGTCAGTAACTATACATATCATCTTAACTATACATATCATCTATATAGTCAGTAACTATACATGTCATCTATATAGTCAGTAACTATACATGTCATCTATATAGTCAGTAACTATACATCATCTATATAGTCAGTAACTATACATGTCATCTATATAGTCAGTAACTATACATGTCATCTAGTCAGTAACTATACATGTCATCTATATAGTCAGTAACTATACATGTCATCTATATAGTCAGTAACTATACATGTCATCTAGTCAGTAACTATACATGTCATCTATATAGTCAGTAACTATACATCATCTATATAGTCAGTAACTATACATGTCATCTGTATAGTAATTAACTATACATATCCATATAGTCAGTAACTATACATGTCATCTATATAGTCATTAACTATACATCATCTATATAGTCAGTAACTATACATGTCATCTATATAGTCAGTAACTATACATGTCATCTAGTCAGTAACTATATATCATCTATATAGTCAGTAACTATACATGTTATCTATATAGTCAGTAACTATACATCATCTATATAGTCAGTAACTATACATGTTATCTATATAGTCAGTAACTATACATCATCTATATAGTCAGTAACTATACGTGTCATCTATATAGTCAGTAACTATACATCATCTATATATTCAGTAACTATACATGTCATCTATATAGTCAGTAACTATACATGTCATCTATATAGTCAGTAACTATACATGTCATCTATATAGTCAGTAACTATACATCATCTATATATTCAGTAACTATACATGTCATCTATATAGTCAGTAACTATACATGTCATCTATATAGTCAGTAACTATACATGTCATCCATATAGTCAGTAACTATACATGTCATCTAGTCAGTAACTATACATGTCATCTATATAGTCAGTAACTATACATGTCATCTATATAGTCAGTAACTATACATGTCATCTATATAGTCAGTAACTATACATCATCTATATATTCAGTAACTATACATGTCATCTATATAGTCAGTAACTATACATGTCATCTAGTCAGTAACTATACATGTCATCTATATAGTCAGTAACTATACATGTCATCTAGTCAGTAACTATACATGTTATCTATATAGTCAGTAACTACATGTCATCTATATAGACAGTAACTATACATGTTATCTATATAGTCAGTAACTATACATGTCATCTATATAGACAGTAACTATACATGTCATCTATATAGTCAGTAACTATACATGTCATCTATATAGTCAGTAAATATACATGTCATCTATATAGTCAGTAACTATACATGCCATCTAGTCAGTAACTATATATCATCTATATAGTCAGTAACTATACATGTCATCTATATAGTCAGTAACTATACATGTCATCTATATAGTCAGTAACTATACATGCCATCTAGTCAGTAACTATATATCATCTATATAGACAGTAACTATACATGTCATCTATATAGTCAGTAACTATACATCATCTATATAGTCAGTAACTATACATCATCTATATAGTCAGTAACTATACATCATCTATATAGTCAGTAACTATACATATCTTCTATATGGTCAGTAACTATACATGCCATCTAATCAGTAATTATACATGTCATCTAGTCAGTAACTATACATGCCATCTAGTCAGTAACTATACATGCCATCTAATCAGTAATTATACATGTCATCTAGTCAGTAACTATACATGCCATCTAATCAGTAATTATACATGTCATCTAGTCAGTAACTATACATGCCATCTAATCAGTAATTATACATGTCATCTAGTCAGTAACTATACATGCCATCTAGTCAGTTACTATACATGTCATCTAGTCAGTAACTATACATGTCATCTATATAGTCAGTAACTATACATGTCATCTATATAGACTTAGCTAAAATGTTAATTTATCCAAACTACATACTTGTTTAGAGATAGAGAAACATTCTTCACGTAAGGATTATTTTCCAAACCTGACAGTGTGTTGAAATGATCACTTCCTGTTGTGTTTTTTTCCAGGGATTCCCCAGCTCGTCCTGCTGACTAAAGTAGATGAAGCCTGTCCTGCTGTGGCGGAGGACCTGAAGAACGTTTATAAGAGCCAGTACATTAAAGACATGGTGAGATCTTTTTTTTTTTTTAAGAGTTTTGCGTCATTAGTTTTGCATCGGCAGTCCAGTTCATCCCAAAGTGTTGGATGGGTTGAGGTCAGGGCTCTGTGCAGGCAGTCAAGTTCTTCCACACTGATCAAATAACCATTTCTGTATGGACGTTGCTTTGTGCACCGGCGCGTCGTCATGCTGAGACCGGAAAGGGCCTTCCCCAAACTGCTGCCACAAAGTTGGAAGCACAGAATCATCTAGAATGTCACTCTGTGCTGCAGCGTTAACATTTCCTTCACCCGACCATTATTTCTCCTCCACCAAACTTGACACTATGTATTCGGTAGGTAGCGTTCTCCTGCCAGATGGTGAATCGTGATTCATCGCTCCAGAGAATGCATTTCCACGGCTCCACTGAGTCCAACAACAGCGAGCTTTACACCACTCCAGCAGAGTCTGCTTTTCATATAAACCACCCTAGACTAAATGTCTGAGTCCTGGGTTTGTGTTCCAGGTCCGGGAGGCCAGCGCTCGGCTTGGGGTGCCGCTGTCTTGCGTCGTTCCAGGTGAAGAACTACAGCGAGGAGTTGGACCTGGACCTGGACTGTGACATCCTGCTGCTCAGCGCCATCGTCCAGATTCTTCGCTTCGCCGACAACTACTTTGATGACATCAGTGACCGATTCGGCAACCTTGAGACACAAAAGGCTTGTAGCAAATGATGTAAGAACATCAAAATGGGACTAAATGTCAAGGTAAAACATGTTTTACCTTGAGGGACATTTAGTGTTTAATGTTTACAACCAAAATACAACAAAGTCAACTTCTCTACTCAGGTGTAGACTGTAGGTGTGATTGCGCCATATGTTTCTTGTCCTGTGTAATGTGGGTCTTTACCACTAGGTGTCTGCTGTCTTGTCATGCCACATCTTTGTGTGCCTCCTAAATATTCTTATGAAACTGACCCCATTGGCCCCTCTATTCTCTTTATACAATACTGGTGTTTAAATTTAGTTGTAAATAAGGATTTCTGCCACTAGAAAGCAGCTGACTGGAGCTGTACAAGGCAGCAGCAATGGTCCTTTTCACAAGTTAGTTGACAATAAAGACAGTTAGTTAAAGTTAAGTTAGTTAAAATACCCCTTTCAATTAGGAGAATTCTCTAATTTCCTATTATCCTTCAATTGGTTGAAGTCAGAAATATATAGACGATATATAAACTTTAGCTTGTTTAGTCTGGAACTGATTTACTGACTGTCAAGCGTTCCACAAATATATCAGAGTTCATACTGACAAGGGAAAGAAATGTTCTGACTAACTGGGCTAAAACAGGATTTGTCCGTTTGTGCATCATTTGTCTTGACTGCAGGTCTTTCAGTAACTATATTGAAGTATTGAAGCACCAAGAGTTTGGTTATAATACAGCTGATATTTGCTGGTTAAGTGTCCTTTCTGTTCCCTTCATATTCTCTGTGGCATCAGTACTGTTGTACTTTCAGTAGCAAGTATTTAGCATGAATCTGTTGTGTGTTATTCATCCTGTCAGGAAAAACATATTATTACTTACCTTCAACTTTTGCTTCAGGTTCTGTCAATATCTCTCAATATCTCACTGCTCTGCTTGGCTGTCACCGTGTGTAATTTGGAAATGTGGATTTGCAATATATCAAACAATAAAGCTCCATCATCATCATCATCATCATCATCATCTTCTGAACATCATTTCTGATGGTTGCACGATGGGAATCAGGCCAGCAAATGTTATTCTAGTCATGATAGGAGTTACCAAGCACTGAATTATAGAGACTAGATGGATATTACAAGAATTTAGAAAGAATCTGGACCAGAATGACCCTCTGATAATGTTTTGAAAAACTGACTCAAAATCATCAAGATCAGTCTGATCCTGGGTTGCAGATTAGAAAATCGGTACAATTCTGATCCAGACTTAAGGTTTTGGAAACCCGGACCAGGTTTATCAGGATTACAGCATGCAATGATAAATCATTTAGCTCAGTGGTTCTCAATCTGGTCCTCAGGGCCACAGTCCTGCTGGTTTTCATTCCAGCCGTCTCATCAGGGACTGATGTACTCCTGGCACACCAGGTGAACCAGTTAACTACCTGGTAGGAAAGAAACCCAGCAGGACTGTGGCCCCCGAGGACCAGGATGGAGAACTAGAGCAGGTAGGGGTTCAGTGTCTTGCTCAAGGACAACAGGACCGGCTGCTGCAGCAGGAATTGAACCTGTGATCTTCTTGTTAACGGACCCACCCTATCCACTCTGCCACCAGTTAAACCAGTTTAGTTAAACCAGTTCAGTGGACTTCAGAGGGAAGCACTGGACAATGTTGGACAAAATGGAGCAGAAAGAACAAACAAGATATAAACATCAATACAAGAAAGTTCATTAAAATTAAGAGAAAAGGGGGAAAAGATAAAATAGTTGAGTCCTAAACCATCATGATGCCCGTCATAACTTGGTTTTTACATTCTGCCTGTTTTGTTGATAGATTGCGGTACGACGGAGTATTAGGGCCAGGCATAAAAAAAATGAGAGGAGGAAGATTTTTTTATTTTATTTTGCATTTCGAGAATAAAGTCGAAATGTCGAGAATAAACTTGACATTTCAAGATTAAAGTCGAACATTTGAAAATAAATCAAATATTGGCGCATATGGTTGTCTCTACAACATGCCTTGTGTAGATGAATTGGTGAAACTGTACTTCAGAATCGGTTTTAGTAACAAGGAAATTCTTTCTCTTTTAGCGCATAAACACAGAGTGGTAATAAGTATCAGGACTTTGAAGAGATTGTGCCTAAAATTGCGTCTGTTCAGAAGGAGAAATCACACAAACTTGGAAGAGGTGGCCTCATTCGTGCAAACTGAAATAGCTGGTAATGGACAGATGCAAGGGTATCGATGGTTACACCTGCGTGCAATACAGAGAGGATATGTTGTATCGCAAGACACAATAAGACAATTGATCAAGTTGATTGATCCTGAAGGTGTGGTCCTGAAGGTGTGGAGCTCAGGCGGCCGCGGCGTCTGAGACGCAGATAGTACCGCAACAAAGGTCCCAACGCGCTATGGCATATGGATTCATACGATAAACTGAAGCCAAGCGGAATTGACATCAATGGTTGTATTGATGGTTTCAGTCGCTATGTTGTGTGGATGGAAGCATACAGAACAAACAACGACTGTTACTGTACTGTACTGTACAACGTTACTGTACTGTCCTAACGTCAAAGTTATACAGGCAGCTGACAGTGCAGTCAGTCGCTCTCCACGGATGTAAACACATGGCAGGAGTTGACTTTATTTTGAAATTTCGACTTTATCGAAATGGTATTGAAATGGTATTTCAACTTTATTCTCGACATTTCGACTTTATTCTCGAAATGCAAAAGAAAAGAAAAATCTTCCTCCTCTCATTTTTTTTTTATGCCTGGCCCTAATACTCTTCCGTAGTTATAAACCTGTCAGTGTAAACCATTTTTATCCGCCACATCTGTTTCCAGTGCAGTTTGACAAGGAAACGAAACCTAAATTTAAATTCTGACTGAATAAGTCAAGTTACCTAGAAAATAAACCAGCAGATCCGGTCTTAACCTTATTTATGAACACGTCTTTCAACGTTTTTGGACAAATATCAAGTAGGAAAGTGAAAATAAAGATGGCAGTTGTGGAGGATTTTCTAGTAAATAAAAATACAACTTCCGTTTTTCAAAACACCATACAGCTCCGTGCACAATGTCATACAGGGCTGGGAATTTGGGAACACATTACCAAACACCAGACAACCGGAATGTGTGTCTGGCTTTTATTTTGAAGGCAAAATCGTGATACTTCTGGTCTTATTTTGACTATCTCTGGCACCTTGACGCAGCCCTGGAGCGTGAACCACCAGACTACAGAGACTACCACCAAAACTACAGAGAAACAGCAATTGACAAAACAGGTAATGACTGATCACTGAATCTGAACAAGTAGATGTGCAGAAAGCTTCACCTTATCTTGAAGGATGTTGTTTCAGTTTCTTCGATCATCACTGTAATATGACCTGAGGGGTCATATCATCTCTGAGGGGAAAGTATACCGACTCTGAGATCGGAGATGTAGGTTTGTTTCTGTTTCTCTCTCTGAATAACTGTGTCTCTATGACAATATAATTATCTGTTCCTGTTGTAGATGGTCAGTGTAAAGCTTAGGTTATCAGTTTAATCTTCCAATTCAAAATCGAAAATCAGATTCAGAATTCAGAATTGAGTCCAATTTTCTAAATGTAATTGTCAGCCCTCGGATGGATGCAAAATGTGTATTTTATTGTCGTTTTTTTTCAATTTGCTAATCTGTATGTTTTCAATTTGACAAAATTGAATTGACAAATTGCTCTCAGACACTGAGGGCGGGACATACCTTGGGCGGTGGCGCCCGCGCTTCGTTACCTGCCTCTGGCCAGGTAATGGATGTGCGCCTCGAGGTTGACCTTGGCAAGAGGAACATGGATTACCTGTACTATTTGAATGATGATCAAAGACCACCACCAAGGCCAGGCAGAATGGTGGCTATAGACAGGAGCAGCCCACTGAATGATTTTCATGACCGTTTCTGTTTGTACAAAGATAATGCAGCTGACATCATATGTTAGCTTGAGTCAAGGCTTTCATTTGACGCTCTTACAGGAAGGCCTAACCCTCATTCCTTTTCAAGTACTGATCACCTTGAGGCTTTTGGCATGTGGAAACCTGCATCATGAAAGAGGAGATCTGTGTTCAGAATAATCCACACAGTCTGCAATGCTATATGTAACGGAAAGACAATTACATGAAGTTACCCAATGCTGCTGACTAAGACAGCTACAAGGTACAGTTCTATGGATATTGGAACTTCACTGGAGTATTTGCCTGTATTCATGCATGTCATATTCCCATCAAGTGTTCCTCTACAGCAGATGCTGAGGAGTTCAGGAATCGTAAAAACTGGTTTTCAATAAATGTACAAGGCTGTGTGCACTGCCATGATGCAGTTCTCCATCATTGTTGCACGATTGTTGAACAAAGTCTGATTTTTGTTCGTATCTGAATTTGTTCGTTGGCTACGATCAAAACCTACGAGTGTTTGGAAACATGCAGGAAGTCTCTTAGATGCCTTATTCTTTATGCTAAATCTATTACAGTAGTGCCAAACCTCTTAACCAACAAAATGTTTTAGTGGCCTTGTAGAATTCAATTTACGAACGATTGGCATTCATCATTTGAAACACCTGCTCTCTGCACCAATCCCACATTGGTATTTTCTTACGCACATAAATACAACTGAGGCAGCCAATGACAGAAATGGACTAGCTTGCAGAGATGCTTCTCTTAACAAAGATATCTTAAGTGTTGGGTCAGGTGTCTTACTGCATTTCCACACAATACTTTTGTAGTAGAATTCCACCCTGGGTTTTACAGCTAGTCCTTTAGACTAGTCCGTGATTACCTTAGGCTGGGACTCCCTAGTCTAGAACTAATTAATCTGAAGTTAAGCAACATCTCATATTAATCCAGATTTTTTAAAAATGGTGTTCTAAGTAGAATTAGCCTAGTCTGATTTAACCCTAACTCTCTGAAACCGCCCTCCAGAGTTCAGTTTCCCCTCAGAGATAAATCAGATATCCTGCTTGAAAAAAGCTGAACCATTTCTCTTAAATGCAACTCTGTTTGTTTTGGGTTTAGAGACAGTGAGTGAACTTCAGAGGCTCCAGACAGTCAGGATCCTTACAAACCTTCAGAGACCAACCGTCCACCATGAACCCCATGCTAACTAAGAGGCAGGAGAGAGCGCTCTGCTCCCAGCTGGGAAACGTCAAGCTACAACTGCTATACAAGGCCAGCATCCATGGTTTCACCGGGGCAGCCTTCCACCAGCGATGTGACAGCCAGGGTCCCACGGTGTCGGTGGGCTATAATTCCTCTGGCTACGTGTTTGGAGGCTACACCAGTAAACCTTTTAACCAGTCTGGAAATTTTGTGCAAGATGACCAGGCATTTCTTTTCACCTTCAGTGGAGCAAATGTTCTCAAATACCAGGTCACCAACTCCACTTATGCAGTGAAAATGATAAGTAATTCTGGTCCTTATTTTGGTGAAGCATTTATTCTTGTAAATGGAAGCCAAGCAGTAGTCTATAGCAATCCAGCAACCAACCATTACGCTAAGTTCGATCCTGCAGAAATTCATGGCAACAACCTCCAGCTAACTGAATGTGAAGTCTACCAAGTACAAGGTGAGTTCAATATTCAAAATTATTATTAAAGACTTTTTTACTTTATTATGTTTGGAGTCAGATTTGGGTGAAAGTTCTATTTTAAACCATCTAGATCTTAGTTCTTGACACTACAGACCTGAATTACTGAGTTGGCATTAAGGACACTGCACTGAATTGGTTCAGCCTATATCTTTGTCACAGAACCTGTTGGAAGTTGGAAGCTCATCATAATACACAGCAGACATTACCTGTGGAGTTCCTCAAGGTTCAATTTTAGGTCACATCCATTTTTTCTATTTACATGGTCCCTCTTCTAGACATCATCTCCCTCCACTGCTCTGCTCATGATACACCGCTACACCTCATCCTAATTCAGATGACCGAGACAGTTAACAGTTACATCTCCAACCTCTTAAAACCCCTTAAAACCCCTTAAAACCCCTTATGAAGCTGAGTGCTTTTGGTCATTCCTAAATCTAGACTTAAAGAGCCTTTGCTGTCGGTCAGTCTAGGTTTTGAAAAACCGTTTCTGTACATTTTCTGTAGAAAATTAGCTTTTGAAAGGCAAGCAACAGGAAAAAGAGAAAGGGGGGGGAAATGCAGTGAAAGAGACCAAAAAAGCAAGAAAGACTGAAGGTGAAGTATCATCTCTATCCATGGTGGTAGAATACCTGGCACTGCTCTGACTAGGGGACCTCATGAGGTGAAACTGGAGATGGTTTAAGATCCACTAGATGCCGGCCTAATGATAACTTCTGTGTGTGATAGCTTCAAGTTCACAGATATAATGTGTCATTCTAACACACGTGTATTGATCATTGGATTTTCATTGGTTTCCAAACTGACGTCCTGACATTTCATAAAAGAGTCTTTATTTTCTTATATTCTACTTATTCTGTCATTTTACAATGACAAATTGTACAGACATTTTTTTTAAACAGTAAAAATAACATTCATAATCATTCATAAAAATATAGTTAACTGATAAACCTATGAGGTTTTCATTCATAAAGTATTGTGAAGGTATTTTAATGAACTAACGGTATCTGTTTTGGTCCTCTATTGCAATGGTTCTCAACTGGTCTGGCTTCGGGACCCACCATTACCCCTTAATGACAAGCCGCGACCCAAATCGAGGAAGATTTTCAACTTCTCAAATTTATTTAATGAAAAGATGGTGCAGTTTGAACCTGAGATAGTACAGAATCACTCAATCTATGACAACCAACATTGCACTCTGGAAAAAATTCAGTTTCTTCAGTAGCAGTTCTTAATCCACAAACTCATAATAAATTAAACAAAAAGTGCCATTCAAAAAGATTCAAGTATACAAAATTAACTTTTCTTCTGATTACCTTATCAGTAGGTAAATACTGAAAAACATTGTGCTTTGAAGAAAATTAAGCAGCACTCACTTCAACCTTTGGTGTAACACTGACATCATATGAGTTTGGAGGAATTCATGGGAGAACTGGGGGTGTTTTTTGCTCCTGACAAGAGTCTCAAAGTCTGGAGTTATAGTAGACAAGCTTCATGCTTTCATGTGCCAACACCTCAACACACCTCAACACCTCACCTTCAACACCTCGCTGCACAAAACACACTGAGGTTTTTGTTCTCAATGTAAGAAAATCCATATCTCATGTAGTCGCTACATATGAAAACTAACTTTGCTGGTCTTCTTCCCTATACTGTGAAATGGCGGGTGTCAATTAGCGTTACAGGGCATTATCGCCACCTACTGTTAAGGAGTGTGAATAGACGGCACTCCGCTGCATAAAAAATCCC
Organism: Hoplostethus mediterraneus; assembly: GCA_034670385.1. NCBI lineage: Eukaryota > Metazoa > Chordata > Actinopteri > Trachichthyiformes > Trachichthyidae > Hoplostethus > Hoplostethus mediterraneus. The sequence goes on along the minus strand of JAXDDW010000077.1, from coordinate 1,514,617 downwards.
CTTCAAAATAGAAGCACATGATTTTTTTTCTTAACACATTTTTTTGCCCAGGCAAATGCCCGCGGCGACCCACTGAAAACACCAGTTGAGAATCACTGCTCTATTGCATGTAGAGGAATGGAGGGGACCACCCTTAATAAAACCTGTTAACCCCTCTACATATTGAAGTGAATCTTACTTTTTGAATGAGGGATTTTTATTTTGAAATCTCATCATGTTAATCAACGTTTCAGAATTGTAAAAACTGTTACAAATACTGATTTGGTCATTGATATGTGTTTTTTGTAAATGTCCTACAACCCGTCACAATTAAAGTGGTATAGCTGGATGATGATGTTTTTGTAAAATTGAGTAAAATCTATTGTTATAACATGTATATGTATAAAAGTTGTTTTTACTCTTCAATAGAAAGCAAAATCTTAGTGGAGCCATGGAGGTCCATCGTCTGGGAATCTGAGTAAGCTGGATGGATGCATCATGCTATACTACGCTATGCTATACTTTACTATACTATATGATATGATACAAAACTACAGTGTACTGTAAGAGATAGGAGGTAATGAATGTGTACCCATGCACCAAGTCATTGCATGCCTCGCTATTATACTATACTATACTATACTATACTATACTATGTTTTCCTATACAATACTATGCTCTGAATCAGTGTGCAGGGATTTTCCTTCTTTTTTAACTGAAATCAAATGAAAGAGGACCTTTATGAATCCTATTGTCTGTATTTATCTGTTCTTGCTCCAACAGGAGGAGGAAGGAGCTGATGGACAGTATTAAGCTGTACAAGCCCATAGTCAGTTCTGTGTCCCAGGCTCGGGTCCTGCTCATCGGACCGGTGGGAGTTGGGAAGTCCAGCTTCTTCAACTCCATCAACTCTGTATTCAGAGGCCACGTCACCAGCCAGGCCATCGCCGGCAGCTCTGCCACCAGCCTCACCACTCAGGTTGGTTCCTACTTCTCACTGCAAGAGGTTCAGTTGTTGTTCAGACCAAACACCAGAATGGGGAAGAAATGTGATGCAAGTGACTTTGACCGTGGAATGATTATTGGTGCCAGACGGGTTGGTTTGAGTATCTCAGATCTCCTGGGATTTTCATGCACAACAGTCTCTAGAGTTCATAGAGAATGCTGCAAAAAACAAAAAACATTCAGTGAACAAACAAAAGGCCTTGTTAATGAGAGAGGTCAGAGCAGAAGGACCAGGCTGGTTCAAGCTGACAGGAAGGCGACAGTAACACAAATAATCATGCGTTACAACAGTGGTGTGTAGAAGAGCATCTCTGAATGCACAACACGTCCAACCTTGCCGGGTTCCACTCCTGTCAGCTAAGAACAGGAAACTGAGGCTACGGTGGGCATAGGCTCACCAAAACTAGACAGTTGCCTGATCTGGTAGGATCAGAATTTGGAGTAAACAACACGAATCCATGAATCCATCCTGGCTTGTGTCAACGGCCTGAAGCTGGTGGTGTAATGGTGTGGGTAAGGTCTTGGTACACATTAGGCCCCTTAATACCAGTTGAGTATTGTTTAAATGCCACAGCCAACCTGAGTATTGTTGCCAGTGTTCCCATCTTCTAATGGCTACTTCCAGCAGGATTACAGACCATGTCACAAAGCACACGCCATGAACATGACAATCAGTTCAGTGGCCTCCACAGTAACCAGATCTCAACCCAATAGAGCACCTTTGGGATGTGTTGAAATGGGAGATTCGCAGCATGTGGGTACAAGAAATTGATTTTGGATGCATGTTATTGGAAACAGAAGGCCATGACATCACTGTCCTTAAAATGTTTTTGGTTTTTGGTTACTCTATGATTCTGATGAAACCACTTTGCATCCCTCAGTTTCGCACCTACTCTCTGAAAGCTGGACGAGAAGGCAAACCTCTGCCAATCATCTTGTGCGATACCATGGGATTGGAGGATAGCACGGGGGCGGGGCTTGATGCGGATGACATCAGCAGCATCCTCAAAGGTCACATCACAGACAATTATCAGGTAGAGCTTCCATTTCCATTTCTCTATAAAACCCTTTTAGCAGAATATAAGCATGTGGCAACTGATTTTCTCTAACAACGTCTTTGTCTTTCCCCTATACCGGTTAGTTCAACCCCTCTGTACCCCTGCAACCGGAGGACCGCGGCTATCGCACGGCTCCAGCGCTTAAGGACAGGATCCACTGTGTGGCCTACGTCATCGATGCCAGCAACGTCTCCATCATGCCCACTAAGCTGGAGGAGAAGCTGGCCGCCATCCGCAGAAAGGTCAACATAATGGGTCAGTTATCACACCGAAGGACTGACATCAGGGTAGCATAGACCAGGACCAGGGAAGAGTTCAGAGCTCATCTCAAAATGAGATACCCAATATTGGAATGAAGTTCATATCGTCACCCTCTTAAAATAATGGCCTATGTCACTTTTTGAGGAAAATTATGTTTTTGCTTAAATCATCTCTTCATGATGCTGGCCACCTCTGGTGAAATTGCCTACATCCTTAATTGAAAAGATCAGCTGTTCCTACCCCGGTAGTATAATGGTCTATGTCAAGAGTGTGACTTAGGCAATTTTAATCCTGACTTAGGCCAAATTACTTCTGGAGTAAGTGACTTAGGCAAACATTTTACAAGCTTTCAAGATGGCGGCTGCTTCAAGAAGAAAGAAAGAAAGAAAGAAATACTACCAGATAAATGAAGTTATTTCCATGATTCAGGGCTCGTCCCCTATTGGTAAGTGATCAGGTTTACTATAATACGGCTATAAATGTTGCGTAGTTATTTAGTCTTTTACTTTCACAATTTATAGTTTAATTACAAAGCCTCCCAGTGGGTTACAGACACCAAATAGCTCTGTGAAGTACTGTACTGGTTACTACTACAGTTGCTGGTTACTGATTAAAGTTACTGCTGGTGACTAGTAGTTACTAGTAACTGGTAGTAACTAGTTACTACTACAGTTACTACTACAGCCTAAGTAATCTAATCCTCTCATGTTACATAATTGACAGACAGCGTTATTTGTATGTCAATAGTCATATATTGTCATAACCTTTTTGTGTGAAATGATTAAGAAATATCATGTAGTCTATATTTGGTTCAGTTTATTCTGTTTTTTGAAAAACTTGAAAATATGACTTAGGCCATTATTTTAAGAGGGTGACGATATAAGCTTGTACAGTATGGACATCTATGAACAACAGGACATAACATACAGATGGCAGACTATACATGTCATCTATCCAATCCAATCCAATCCAACTTTATTTGTTAAGCACTTTAAAACAACCACAGTGGACCAAAGTGCTGTACAGGATAAATAAAGACATAGTAAATAAATGGTTCACAAGAAATTGAGTCAAAGCATAAGTATAAATAGCAGCCACACAATAAGAGAAACAATAAAATCAATCAAAAAGAAATAAATAAAAAAGAAATAAAATAAAATAAAATAAAAGTCAACGTCTCACATAGTGTTAAAGGCCAAGGAGAAAAGATGGGTTTTAAGAAGGGATTTAAAAACAGACAGAGAAGAGACCTGTCTGATGTGGAGAGGCAGATCGTTCCAAAGTTTTGGAGCTGCAACTGCGAAAGCACGATCCCCTCTGAGCTTCCTCTTAGTTTTTGGCACGCTTATATTCAGTAACTATACATGTCATCTATATAGTCATTAACTATACATGTCATCTATATAGACAGTAACTATATAGTCAGTAACTATACATCATCTATATAGTCAGTAACTATACATCATCTATATAGACTTAGCTAAAATGTTAATTTATCCAAACTACATACTTGTTTAGAGATAGAGAAACATTCTTCACGTAAGGATTATTTTCCAAACCTGACAGTGTGTTGAAATGATCACTTCCTGTTGTGTTTTTTTCCAGGGATTCCCCAGCTCGTCCTGCTGACTAAAGTAGATGAAGCCTGTCCTGCTGTGGCGGAGGACCTGAAGAACGTTTATAAGAGCCAGTACATTAAAGACATGGTGAGATCTATTTTTTTTTCTAGTTTTGAGTCATTACTTCTGGTATAGAATACAACTTTATTTATTGAAAATTAAGGTAATAGTTGAAGGATATAAACCAGACATACACTACATGTAGACACCTGCTGGTCAAACATCTCATTCCAACATCATAGATACTGTAGATAGATAGATGGCTCTTCATTAATATCAAAAAGGAAGCAGCAGGTTCAGGGGTTGATGTTGGAGGAAGTGTTGTACAGCCAGATGGCCAGTGCTTGAAGCTCCCTCATGCACTTAGGTTGGATGAGACGGTGGCTGAAGGAGCTTCTCAGACCGTTCATCTCATCATAGAGGGGGTGTTGAATAGATTCTCCTCTCAGACAGTTTCTCTTGCATCAAGTGTCTTTAAGATAAAAGCATGATGGGAAGAGAAGTCTTCAACAATATGTTCAGTGTGCACCACCGTCATAGGGAGAGTGGTTAACATACATGAAGAGGTGTAACTACTCAGGGTCCAGCTCGGTAACCCCTCATGACCTTATGGACCGACCAGCCAGTTTGAGGATACCCAGCTACCTGATAGGGATCAGGAAGAACTAGGAGTAAACTCTTGTGATGGTAAAAGGACCCAGAAACGTCTGATTGAAGAGCACAGTGATGAGGGAGGCATTATGCTCAGTCAGTATTTCTTAACAAGGCTACTCAGCACTCCCCTCAGCCACCTCCTCCAGGCTGTCCAGGCTCTCTCCCTCAACTGAGCCAGCTTTCTTGACCAGTTTATTGATCCCGTTGGCATCCTTTGCCTTGATGCCACCTCCTCAACATACCACAGCAAAGAACAGAGCACTGGCCACCACAGTCTGGTAGAACATGCGGAGCAGTCTGTTGCACACATTGAATGATCTCAGCCTCCTCAGGAAGTACAGTCTACTCTGACCTTTCCTGTAGAGGGTATCAGTGTTGTCTGACCAGCCCAGTTTATTGTTGAGGTGCACCCCCAGGAACTTGAACGATTCCACCACCTCCACCTCCTTACCCTGGAGGATGACAGGTGGTGGTCTTGTTTCGACCACAAGCTCTCTTGTCTTGCTGACATTGAGCTGTAGGTGGTTGACATCGCACCATCCGACGAACCTCTCCACCAGACTCCTGTACTCATCCTCATTGTCCTTGTTGGTGCAACCCACAATGGATGAATCATCCGAGAACTTGTGGAGATGAGTAGACCCAGAGTTGAATCTAAAGTCTGAGGTGTAGAGGGTGAACAAGAATGACGACAGTAGCGTTCCCTGAGGTACACCTGTGTTGTTCACCAGTGTTTCCGACAGGCTGCCCTGTAGGACAACAAACTGCTGCCTGCTGGTGAGGTAGTCCATGATCAGTGTGCCATGGCGTGGTCTACCTGCATGGCTGCAAGCACTCTGCGAGCAGGAGTGGCTGGATGGTGTTCATGGGTATTAATATGGAGTTGGTCCCCTTTTCTGCTCTAACAGCCTCCACTCTTCTGGAAGGCTTTCCACTGGATGTTGGATAATTGCTGCTGCTCTGCTTCCATTCAGCCACAAGAGCATCAGTGATGGCTCAGTTGATACTATGCCTTCGGGCAGGTAGCGAATCGTGATTCATCGCTCTGCGTTTCCACGGCTCCACTGAGTCCAACAACAGCGAGCTTTACACCACTCCAGCAGAGTCTCCTTTTCATATAAACCACCCTAGACTAAATGTCTGAGTCCTGGGTTTGTGTTCCAGGTCCGGGAGGTCAGCGCTCGGCTCGGTGTGCCGCTGTCCTGCGTCGTTCCGGTGAGGAACTACAGCGAGGAGTTGGACCTGGACCTGGACTGTGACATCCTGCTGCTCAGCGCCATCGTCCAGATGCTTCGCTTCGCCGACAACTACTTTGATGACATCAGTGACCGATTCGGCAACCTTGAGACACAAAAGGCTTGTAGCAAATGATGTAAGAACATCAAAATGGGAGATTTAATGTTTACAACCAAAATACAACAAAGTCAACTTCTCTACTCAGGTGTAGACTGTAGGTGTGATTGCGCCATATGTTTCTTGTCCTGTGTAATGTGGGTCTTTACCACTAGGTGTCTGCTGTCTTGTCATGCCACATCTTTGTGTGCCTCCTAAATATTCTTATGAAACTGACCCCATTGGCCCCTCTATTCTCTTTATACAATACTGGTGTTTAAATTTAGTTGTAAATAAGGATTTCTGCCACTAGAAAGCAGCTGACTGGAGCTGTACAACACAGCAGCAATGGTCCTTTTCACAAGTTAGTTGACAATAAAGACAGTTAGTTAAAGTTAAGTTAGTTAAAATACCCCTTTCAATTAGGAGAATTCATTTCTTCTCTAATTTCCTATTATCCTTCAGTTGGTTGAAGTCAGAAATATATAGACGATATATAAACTTTAGCTTGTTTAGTCTGGAACTGATTTACTGACTGTCAAGCGTTCCACAAATATATCAGAGTTCATACTGACAAGGGAAAGAAAGGTTCTGACTAACTGGGCTAAAACAGGATTTGTCCGTTTGTGCATCATTTGTCTTGACTGCAGGTCTTTCAGTAACTATATTGAAGTATTGAAGCACCAAGAGTTTGGTTATAATACAGCTGATATTTGCTGGTTAAGTGTCCTTTCTGTTCCCTTCATATTCTCTGTGGCATCAGTACTGTTGTACTTTCAGTAGCAAGTATTTAGCATGAATCTGTTGTGTGTTATTCATCCTGTCAGGAAAAACATGATATTACTTTCCTTCAACTTTTGCTTCAGGCTCTGTCAATATCTCTCAATATCTCACTGCTCTGCTTGGCTGTCACCGTGTGTAATTTGGAAATGTGGATTTGCAGTATATCAAACAATAAAGCTCCATTCATCATCATCATCATCATCATCTCCTGAACATCATTTCTGATGGTTGCATGATGGGAATCAGGGCAGCAAATGTTATTCTAGTCATTTTAGTTAGCAAGTACTGAATTATAGAGACAAGATGGATATTACAAGGATTTAGAAAGAACCAGAAAATGATAATCAAATACAAACATGTCTGAGCTTAATGTGAACATCCAACATGCAGCAAACCTCCAGATCCTCCTGGATTCCTGGATGACTGGTTTTCACTGCACTGACTATTTCACGTCTACAATGTTCTAGTTTCAAATGTTCTAGTTTATTTTATTTGAAGCCTGAAAATTAAACACATTAATGCAGAAATATTTCACTTTCATTCAGATAGAGCAACCCAACAAATGACCCCTCATTTCTGAGTATTAAAATAGGAAAACTAAAACGTTTGGTTGTGTAAGTTTGCAAAACCTGCCAAAAGACAAAATGCTGCCAATGAAAGTAAAACTATTACTACTCACTACTGAATGCTACTGATGTGTTTTTAAAATATTGAGCAATGAACGTTCTCCAAAATCAATATTTAGCATTTCAGAATAACAGCCTGAGCATTCCCAGGTGCTATTCAATAAAAGCAACAACAAAAAAGTGTCAGTGAACAAGGAAACTGTAATTTATTAACGCAGGTCAGACAGTCACTGTACAGAAGAGAGGCTGGAGTCGGCCCCTCCCTATTTAAAAGGACTGGTATTACAGCAAACTGTACACTACACAACACAGATCACATGACCTCACCTGCTTCTTTGTAATCGTGTGGTTAGAATTTGGCAGCGCCAATAATCAGCGGTTAAAAAATAATTATGCTCTGCGCTCCGGATAACTTGAGTACAAACAAACATTGAAATAGTGTTTAAAATATCAACGCTGTATTAGTGCAGATAACAGACAGGGGGCGCTCTCCAACGTTCACGACATGAACGAGAATGATACGATGGAGGAATGGAGGAATGTCCCGGAAACAAAACACCTGGAATTCAATGATACTCGACCAACCAACTTCCTGTGGTCCTGGATTGATGCACTTCCTCCAGCGGAGCCGCTCAGTGGCCACCAGTAGCAGACTGGTTGTACTGGGCAGCTCCCAGTGTGAATGTGTGGAAGTGTGTGAATGTGAAACAGGGTTGCTGAAAATGGCGCTCAGCAGATCCCCCCTGGGTAAACTAAGGTTTCAATAAAGTCAAATCACACAGAGGACGAGCGACGTGGGGGGGCGGGGCATCGTCCTGCAGGAGGAGGGGGGGGGGGGGGGGGGGGCGTCGTCCTGCAGGAGGATCTCATGGCACAGCGAACGGGTTCTGACGTTTCAGCCGCCACACGCTTTCCTGTCGCCTCAACGGCTTCAGTCAACCACAAAAGAAAAGGCAGCCATGTGAAGAAGAAACCTCTGAACCACTGGAGTTACAGTGCAGAACACACACACACACACACACAACCATCCAAACGCTCACACACACACACACACAAGGTCTGGGTCAAAGTCCAAAGGCTGACGAACTGTTCTTGGCACGTATCCTGCAGCTCTAACAGTCACAGTTTGTGGCAGATGGTCTCGTCGGTCGACTCGCCGTGGAGAGACGAGGACATGGACACCAAGATCATCCGCGTGTCCCTGGTAGATCATTTAGCTGTGGCGCTCCATGCTAACGCCGGCCTTTTAGTAGAAACATCTACCGGGGACACGGGGATGATTTCGGTGTCTATGATCACATGACTTCACGGTGCTGGTGGACCAACGGGACGATCTACCAAAACCTGGGTGCAGACGGGGTGCAGACGGGGTGCAGACGGGGGGGAGAAGGTGATGGCACAGGTGGACTGCATGGCGACGGCGGACCAGAGGAACGTGATCATTGTTGTCTTGTGTTTGTGAATTGTGCTGTTTTCCAGATCTGCTGAGCCTACAGCATCACTGCACTAGGGGGTACCACTCAGGTTCCTACCATGAGGGTGTGAAGTTAAATCAGCGACAACTTATCTTATAGGTTCTAGATGACACTGTGTGATGCTAACTGATGAATCATTACAATTGGTTGGTGAATTTCAAAAGAGGGACTTCTGGGACTCGACGTCTGGACGGGTTCTAACGGTCTCCATTCAATCAATTTCAACCAACGGAAAAAACACTCAATTAAATGATGCTTGATACCTTTGCGAACTAAAACCGTTGTGCAGGAAAGACTGAATGGTTGTATCTGGGGGGGGTTCAGCGTTTGGACCGGACCGGACCGCTCACACACTGTGCTTCGTTACGTCAACATCTACAGATGACATTCAAATTCCAAACAGTAAAAAAGAAATTTAACAAAGAACCGTTCCTTCTTTTCTCCTCTTAAAGAACTGTACAAGATTTAAAAAATCAATAATTAGTTATACATATTTATATGACAACATTGTTTACCTAATATTACCGTAAAGAAGTACAAGTGTTTGATTTGACTTGTGAATGCAGTATCCCTTTTCAGAGCGCTGTGGCTACGCTGCAGCGAACACAATCACCCATGTGAGGATTCAAGATGCAGGTTTAACTTTGTTCTCTACCTAGCAGCATAATCACTTAGCCATACAGCTAATGGGCTATAACTTAGCAATAGCAATGTATGGCCACAAGGTGGAGCTGTTGTACTGAGTGTGTCTACTGCAAAGCCACAGGACGCTGCTGTGTGTCTAATATCTTTCTTATCAGCCTCAGGAGGTTTGGGATGTCTAGCTCAGTCAACAGAGTGAATCAAGACCCCAGGTGGACCTCCAGCCTCCGTGACGTCAGCAGTTTCAGAGCGAGTGAAAAGATGCATTTCAGTCCAATCAAACTCATAGGCAAGTGATTGACATGTGGCTGGTCCAGTGGACGGTACGTAGAGGACAGAGGAGGCGTTTCCCCCCTCATCCGTTCAAGTGGAGGAAGCCAGTCTGCTCCGCCCTCCTCCTCTACACCGGGTGGAAAAGGAATACTGCATTACTGTTGCTTGTTTCTTCAGCTTGTGTTCCTCAGCTCTAGTGTGCATCCTGCAGGGGGAGGGGCATCCTCCATGCCCACCCGGCCAGGTATAGGGGGTCTAGGCGGGACCTTCCTTGGGGGAGGAGGGGGTCTGGGACTGGGAGCCGGAGGAGGACGAGGAGGACGCGGAGGAGCTCTTCAGGGAGCCCAAGGTCTTGCTGAACCAGGAGTTCTTGGCTGCCTGGATCTCGTTCATCAGGACTCCTCTCTGATGTTCCAGCTCCTGGGAGCAGAGAGGAGTCAGAGGAGAAGCATGGAGGCAGGAATGTATTTCAGCAATAAGCCACTCAAACCCTGAGACCTGAGGCTGCCTCTCGTAAGAACTGATGTGTGATGTTTCTAAACCTGTAGGATCCGCAGGTCCTGAAATCCACCAGAATAAAACCTCAACTTTGGAACTGTTTGGCTGGTAAAAGGAAAATGTGTCTGCTAGTGTTAGCTAGACGCTAAGCTAGGTCTGAGTCTGAACCGAACCAGACCTCTTGGTTCCCTATGAACCAGAACCCTGTTCCTCCTCCTGTTATTATTATTATTATTATTATTATTACTACTATTATTATTACTATTACTATTATTACTATTACTATTATTAGTAGTAGTACTATTATTATTATTATTACTATTATTATTATTATTATTACTATTATTACTATTATTAGTAGTACTATTATTATTAGTAGTAGTAGTATTATTACTATAATAATAATAATAATAATAATACCCTTATTAGTATTAGAACTAGTATTGATCTGACCTGAATCCTCAGTAGTATTAGTACTAGTATTGATCTGACCTGGATCAGTATTGATGTGACCTGGATCCTCAGTAGTATTAGTACTAGTATTGATCTGACCTGGATCCTCAGTAGTATTAGTACTAGTATTGATCTGACCTGAATCCTCAGTAGTATTAGTACTGATCTGACCTGGATCCTCAGTAGTATTAGTACTAGTATTGATCTGACCTGAATCCTCAGTAGTATTAGTATTGATCTGACCTGGATCCTCAGTAGTATTAGTACTAGTATTGATCTGACCTGGATCCTCAGTAGTATTAGTACTAGTATTGATCTGACCTGAATCCTCAGTAGTATTAGTACTAGTATTGATCTGACCTGGATCCTCAGTAGTATTAGTACTAGTATTGATCTGACCTGAATCCTCAGTAGTATTAGTATTGATGTGACCTGGATCCTCAGTAGTATTAGTACTAGTATTGATCTGACCTGGATCCTCAGTAGTATTAGTACTAGTATTGATCTGACCTGAATCCTCAGTAGTATTAGTACTAGTATTGATCTGACCTGGATCCTCAGTAGTATTAGTACTAGTATTGATCTGACCTGAATCCTCAGTAGTATTAGTATTGATGTGACCTGGATCCTCAGTAGTATTAGTACTAGTATTGATCTGACCTGGATCCTCAGTAGTATTAGTACTAGTATTGATCTGACCTGAATCCTCAGTAGTATTAGTACTGATCTGACCTGGCTCCTCAGTAGTATTAGTATTGATGTGACCTGGATCCTCAGTAGTATTAGTACTAGTATTGATCTGACCTGGATCCTCAGTAGTATTAGTACTAGTATTGATCTGACCTGAATCCTCAGTAGTATTAGTACTGATCTGACCTGGATCCTCAGTAGTATTAGTACTAGTATTGATCTGACCTGAATCCTCAGTAGTATTAGTACTGATCTGACCTGGATCCTCAGTAGTATTAGTACTAGTACTGATCTGACCTGGATCCTCAGTAGTATTAGTACTAGTACTGATCTGACCTGGATCCTGCACTTGGCCTCCACCAGCTGTAGTTTGGTCTGGGCCAGCTCCAGCTCCAGCTCCCTCAGCTGCTCCTGCAGGCCGTCCTTCTCCTCGTCCAGCGGCTCGGTGGCACCCGGCTTCTCCCTGCTGGGGGCCGACGGCTGGAGGGACCCCTGGGTGCTGAACACGCCCCTGCAGCGCTCACACCCCATCACCTTACTCTGCACACACACACACACACACACACACATTAGCACACCAAGGCGGGCATCTGGAAGCATGTGAGGTACAAACATACACACTAGGGTTCGACCAATCAGAGTTTCTGAAGCCTGATGAAACATGTTCTTCCACTCGTGACGTCAGGTCATCTATGATGGAGGAAGAACAAAAACTAAACTAAACTACATCACCAATAGTGTTTCATTCATGTGATTTCTAAACTGGTTAGCATCTGAAAACTCTTAACCCTTAACTAGCTTAACTAGCTTAACTAGCTTAACTGAAACAGTAAGAGTGTGTTCCCACCCTGACGATGTCCAGCTCTTCTTTAGTAGCCGCCTGCTGTTTCTCCAGTCTGGTGCTGAGCTGGGAGCAGATCTGAAACACAGACAGCAGGTGAAGACCCCCGAGACCCCCGAGACCCCCCGAGACCCCCGAGACCCCCAAGACCCCCTGAGACCCCCGAGACCCCCTGAGACCCCCGAGACCCTGACCAACCCTGATACTACTGACAGGTTCATAATAATACTACTACTAATAATACAAACAATAATATAGTATGTTACTACTACTACTACAACTGCTACTACTAACTTTATTTATACCACTTATCAAAACACTTACAAAATGCTTTACAAGACAAATAAAAATGTGAACAATAAATAAAGAACAGTTTAATGTAAAAGGGGATTCATGTCAGGAGGTGGAAACGTCTGTCTGGTGGGTTGAGATCTTCCTCACGTTACTTCAAGCTGCGACTGTCCCAGACATGTGAGTATCTTAAATACTGAGGATGTATTTACGCCACCAGGAATGTCCTACCTGTTTGTACTCAGCTATGATCGCTGTGGTTTTCTTGATCTCCGACTCGGCTTTCTCCAGCTCCCTCCTGAACACCTCCTTCAGCTGGAGAAGACATTGAGATGTGAGTCAGGAGGATGTGACCACAGCACACCACACACTGTCAGTTAGTGTGATACAATAACACCGGTAGGAACGACAACAGGATTCACTCTTCATGAACTGTCTCCTAGTTCAGCCACTAGGGGGCCTGGAGTCAACACCGGTTACTCAGGGTTCCTGCACCTCCAGGACTACTCCAGGACCTCCAGCAGCACCTCCAGGACCAGGATCCATCAGAGTCTCAGGTTGAATATGTGGTGTGAATGTCCTGGTCTTATTTCTGCTCCAACTATCTCTTAGGATCGAAACTATCAGGACTATAACTAGATTTCTGATCTGAAGTGGATCAACAAGCAGCCAAGCTGGAACATTCAACACTAAACTGGTTGGAGGAGAAGATCAGCAACACATTCACAAGATGTTTAAAACTATATGACCATGTTCCATTTTAATTCTCCAGGTTTTCCATGACTGGAACCCTCATACTGTATTTCTAAAACATACACAACCAATCTCCGTGTCCTAGGTCCTGCTGTTAGAAGCCTGGTGAAAAGGTGCATCAAGTCAGATTTGTACTTCCCCATAACACATACTGACCTGCTGTACCTGCAGGGGTGGAAGGTTTCAGCATCAAGTTTCATCAACTGAATCAACAGAAGAACTGAGCACCAAGGAACCACAACAGTTTAAGACCTGATTTTTCTTTAACTGTATTCAAGACCATTTAAAAACTTGAGTTTAGATAATAGAATTTACATCATTTTATACCAATGACAGCGACTCAGTATTGTGTAGAGGTGATATAGCACCTGGATCTAGCTAGCTTACTCGTGTGAAATGTGTCAACTACAGGCCACCGTAGGCTGTCATCCCGTCAGTGTTGCTGCAGTTCCTTTGATCATTGATAGAGGTTGATGAATGTCATAAATGACGTAATGCCCCTTTAAGTGGGAACAGTAAACAGGTAAACATGTGACATACATTTTTAAAGCTCTGAATTCAAAGAGCCATTGATCGAGCGTAACAATCTTAACGAGCCTAACGAATTTAACAAACTTAACGAGCCTAACAAGCTTAACGAGCTTAACGAGCTTAACGAGCCTAACGAGCCTAACAAGCTTAACGAGCCTAACGAGCCTAACGAGCGGCTGCAGGTGAACAGAGCTCACGCTACCTGAGCCGTCTCCTCCTCCTGCCGTCTCTTCTCCTCCTCCGTCTCCACCAGGCGCTGCTTGGTGTTCAGCAGCTCTTTGTTCAAAACATCAGCCTTGTCCTCCGCCTGGACACACACACACACACACACACACACACACACACACAGTTTCATTAACTTTGACTTAACACACCACAGTATTTGCACTTTTGTAACCTTTGTTTTTCCAGGAATGCTGACTAAGCTCCTCCCACCTCAGCGATGCTCTGCTTCACATTCACACTGGGAGCTGACCAGTACGACCACAGTCTCTACTGGTTCTACTGGGAGCTGATCAGTCTCTACTGGTTCTACTGGGAGCTGACCAGTACAACCAGTATCTACTGGTTCTACCGGGAGCTGACCAGTACGACCACAGTCTCTACTGGTTCTACCGGGAGCTGACCAGTACGACCACAGTCTCTACTGGTTCTACCGGGAGCTGACCAGTACGACCACAGTCTCTACTGGTTCTACTGGGAGCTGACCAGTACGACCTACAGGCTCTTTAAAATCAATGTTACTTTGGTACTTGTTTCTGACCCGTCTCTCTCGGTTGTCAGCCAACCGGGTACCGGTAGTCACCGCCGCTCACCGACTCTTCAACAATCTTCTGACTCCATCATGAGTCCAGAGTCAGTTGAAGACCTAAACCCGTAGACCAGTAGACCTACAGACCTGTAGACCTATAGACCCGTGGTCTGTAGGTCTACAGGTCTGTAGGTCTACTGTAGGTCTATGGGTCTGTAGGTCTAGTAGTAGTAGTAGTAGTCGTCGTAGTAGTCGTCGTAGTAGTAGTCGTAGTCGTAGTAGTAGTCGTAGTAGTAGTAGTAGTCGTAGTCGTAGTAGTAGTCTGTAGTGTGTTACCTGGTCCAGGTCGTTCCGGAGGGCGATCTTACTGGTGACCAGTTCGTGGGCCAGGTCGTCGTTCTCCTGCTCCAGTCGCATACTGGCCTCCTGCAGACGACGGTTCTCCCTCTGGACACACACACACACACACACACACACACACACACACACACACACACACACACACACACACACACACACACACACACACACACACACACACACACACACACACACACACACACACACACACACACACACACTCTATTAGTATCTATAGGTATTTCCAGGACTAGAAGGAATCCACAGAGTTTCCGACTTCCTGCAAGTGGAGCAAAAACCAGTAAGAGTTTCCAGACATCAGAGACTCAGGAGGAACCGATGTCACCATGAACATGTGACCTCATGTCTTCATGAGTGGGCGGGGCTTGTCTGGTTTCTATTTCCAATGTGAATCACTTCAACTATTTGAATCAAGGTTTGGGCAAAATCATTTTTTCGAATTGCAATAAAATAAATATATGTATTTATACCCTAGTGTATTTATACCTTAGTGTATTTATACCCTAGTGTATTTATACCTTAGTGTACTTCTACCCTAGTGTATTTATACCTTAGTGTACTTCTACCCTACTAGGTTATTTCTACCCTACTAGTGTATTTATACCTTAGTGTATTTCTACCCTACTAGTGTACTTCTACCCTACTAGGGTATTTATACCCTACTAGTGTATTTCTACCTTAGTGTATTTATACCCTACTAGTGTATTTCTACCTTAGTGTATTTCTACCCTACTAGTGTATTTCTACCCTAGTGTATTTTTACCCTACTAGTGTATTTCTACCTTAGTGTATTTCTACCCTACTAGTGTATTTCTACCCTAGTGTATTTTGAGGAAATGATTTGTGAGGATTTACTCTGAGTGCAGTTTGATCTGGGAGGGACAAGAAGACCAAGAACACCTTCCCTTCTGCACACACACACACACACACACACACACACGCACATGCACACGCACACACACACACACACACACACTAAACTGTTAAAGTCCCCATTGTCACCCATTAGCATGGTCTCATGACTACTAGTCTGTAAACAGCCTCACATGACGACACGGTTGTCACGGCGACAACGAGGGGTCACCTGACCCTAATAAGCTGTGGCTATGATCCCTCCTACCCTTACTAACCACCCACACACACACACACACACACACACACACAGTCACATGGTGCGTTCTTAATTCCTTTTTGTTCAAACTCTGCTGGACAGAAATCCAAAATAATGGAACAAACAAATAAAGACTGTGTACCTCGTTACAACCACAGGAAGAACAAATTCAACTCGGAGGAACGACGTGTTAAACTAACGCTCACAGCCAAGATGGAGACGGGGAGGTCAGCTGCTATTATAAGATCTGAACTTCAACACCCAGAATCCTGTGCGGTGACGCCAGTGAACCGGTCTGTGATGCTTCATACCAAAGGAAACCAAAGGGACGAGGGAGGAAGAGATCTAACTAGTTTCACTTCCTGTGCTGAGAACATTTCCCACCGCTGAGCGACACCAGGAACAGAGTGATCCAGTGTTTCAGTCAGGGAGGGGGGGGGGGCGCTAGAGAGACCGAAGCATTCCTATATGTCTTTAAATTCAAACACCTTAGTGGAGTTACACCAAGCATACACCATATTAGAACCTATAAAAATCCTTCACAATAAAAGCCACATTGGGACAGAAGCAGCTTACCTCGCGGTCAGTGTGGCTGTCAGAACAACGTCCTGCCGTCCAGCCGCTGCCAGGACAGACTCAACCTCAACCTCAACACATGATCCTGACTGGAGCTTCCCTCTTCTCTCCGTCACTTCCCAGCCCACAGCCCAACTCATTCACTCTCACTTCCTTCCTTTACTCACTTGTATTTATATACACCATGATGACAGAAAGGAAGAAGTACAACCAGCACAACACTCTGAACATAAACCTACAAACATACAGGAAAATAAACTACAACTATATCTATATCTATATAGATAAATAGATATATTTATATCTGCTCTTATATTTTTCTTCCCTTCCTTCCTCTTGTTCTTGTTCTTACCTCTTTGTGTTAAAGTGTCTTGAACTCCTAAATCTGATTTGTTGTATTTGAGATCGTGGAAACCAGACCAACGAGGTTCCTGATCCAACAAACCCTCAAGTATGAAATTACCAGATCAGCTAACCATCTCTTTCCTTCCTCCTGCTCTGTAAAACCCTTTCCCCTGTCTGCAGTAAAAGCTTCACCAACACGTCACAGAAACAAATCATTTATTCATTATTATTATTATTATTATTATGCTCTTATTTGATGCTAGTTTTTCTATTGCTATTTCTATTTTCTATTGTTTTTCTAATTTTCTTCTAACTAGCTTCTTGTGAAACACTTCTAACTTACATAAATAATATTATTCCTTGATGAAACCAGTTAACAGATTTCCAAAGCTCTCCTGACAGTTTCCGCTCGCCTGACTCCCTAAATATCTCGTCTCTCGTCTGGTTTCCGTCTGTCAGACACATGAAGACGCTGTCAGCAGGCAGCAGCAACTCCACTGACATTCATGTCAGAAACCAGATGATGAAAGTCAGCGCTGCACATGAAAGACCAGAACGCTATGAGGAATATTAACAAGGTGGTCTGACACAAAACCAAAATATATCAATATTAAACTGAAGTAATTCAACAGCTATAATTAGAAATATGACAGAACCAAGAGCTTTCCTTCAGTTTCAAGACAAGAGGCTCTGGAGTCATCACCGCCTGGTAGGACACCAAACTGGGGTTCAGGGACCTCCATGGGTCCTGAGGGTTCCAGGGGAGGAACAGTTCATTCACTAGAGGTTAGTGATAGTTAGTGATCAGAGGTTTCACTTTCTCCTCTGTTACAACAAAACCTCTCAGATGGGACCAACGGGGTTCTGGTCTGAAGGTCCGAACACAAATTACTTGATGAAAAAGGTTAATTGAGTTCAAATTTCAAATGAATCGATCATTCTCTCAGGAAGTTGGAGAAGTCAGGGTCAATCAGCAAACCCAAATAATATTTAGCATGTGAAAGCTGAGACCAGCACCTTCTAGTAGGAAGCTTGTATTTCCTGTCTTCTCCATATGACCTGAATGCAGCGTTATTCAGCCTTTCACACACATTTACAGTTGAACTGCCTCTGTTATGCAGGTTGACGTCCAGGGAGGTCAACCGTCCAATAAGCTTCAATTCCCAGATCACCAACATTACAAACAGCAAGGAGGTCAAAGGTCAGAACCACAGAGCCCTGACAGGATCCTGGGAGAGCGAAGAACAGCTCTTCCAGGATCCAGAGAGACCGCGGGAAAGGAAGACCTGGACAGGCAGCCTGACAGACCTGGTCTCTCTCGGTACATCACAGTTGCAGAAGTTGTTCTATTCTATTTTATTCTACTGACCCACAACATTACCCAGCAGCCTACCTGGTATCGGTTGATGGGGTCTTCCTGCTGCAGCTGGCTCTCTCTCAGCGTCTGGTACTCCTTCTCAAACTTCTTCAGCTTCTTGGTTGGAACCTGGAAACAAAACACAGCGAAGCTCAAATACTGATAAATGATGCCTGAACCCGACCTCCACCTCCACCTCCACCTCCACCTCCACCTCCAGCTCCAGCTCCAGCTCCACCTCCAGCTCCACCTCCAGCTCTAAAGCCCGCTACACCTTCCAGCTCCACCATCAGCAGTACCAGTCGCACCTCACCTACACTCATCCATCCAGCTCAGCCAAGCTGCAGCTCCACTCACTCCATCCTCCGCCTACACTGTGAGCTCAGCCGTCCAGCCATCAACGTCATCCACCTACCACCTACCTCAACACACAGCTCTTATGGTACAGCAACTTCAGCTTGCTGTTCAATGGGACTAGCAACCTTACGTACTGAGTGAAAGGGCAGATGGTCACTAGCAACCTTTTTAAACTACAGATGATCATGGAATGCGATACTTCAGGACAGGAAGAAGCCTGACGGTAACCTCAACACTGATACCTCAACATCCGATCTGTAAAAGCTTTGTTACGGAGTGAGGAAGAACCTGAGTCTAATGACCACAGATACTCAAACAGTGGAAATCTTAGGTCAAGAAAATCTCACTCGACGTTAATGGGACGAACTTATTCAGTCGAATGAAACTCAGGAGCCTGAACTTTTAAACAGAGACTAAAGATGAGCATGCAGGTACAGGTAAGGTGACAGCTGTACGGTACCTCAACACTGATGTACCTCAACACAGATCTGTAAAAAGACTTTTTTCAGGAGTGGAAGAAAAGAAACCTGATGTTCTGAGACGTCGAGTCAGTTTGAAACTCAACAGTGGAAATCTGAGCAAGAAATTCACTCGACACATAAATGAAGACGGAAACTTTCATTTGAAGTCAGGAAATGAAAAACCAGCAGAACAGCATCGAGGTTTTCAGACAGCAGCACTGAAACATGACACAGCCTACGACCGGCTGCACACACACACTGCAGGCCATTGAGCTGGGTCTGGGTGTGTGTGTGTGTGTGTGTGTGTGTGTGTGTGTCTCAGGTGGGTGGTAATGTTATCTCTCCTGAGTGGAGTGTGTGGCGTTGCCATAGCGCCCACTGTTAAGGCTGGGGATTACAGGTCAGTCCCAGTCACATGACCCCTCCTCTGGGACTGGTGTGGGTGTGTGTGTGTGTGTGTGTGTGTGTGTGTGTGTGTGTGTGTGTGAGTGTGTGTGTGTGTGTGTGTGAGTGTGTGTGTGTGTGTCTGAAGGCTGTTTCACTACATAATAAAGTTCTGGTTGTTTGTACATGGAGGTCGATGATGCCAGGAGTGACATTAACCACTGAAGAACTAAGAAGTTTTAACACAATAAAAGTCTTGGTGAGCCAATAACACCCCGATATATGATCTATAATAATAAATATAATAACACCTGATATATGATCTATAATAATAGATAATATAATAACACCTGATATATGATCTATAATAATAAATATAATAACACCTGATATATGATCTATAATAATAGATAATATAATAACACCTGATATATGATCTATAATAATAAATATAATAACACCTGATATATGATCTATAATAATAGATAATATAATAACACCTGATATATGATCTATAATAATAGATAATATAATAACACCCCGATATATGATCTATAATAATAAATATAATAACCGTTTCCTGAACAACAATGAGATGAGAAGGTCCAACGTGTGTGTGTGTGTGTGTGTGTGTGTCACAAGGCTTCACACACCTCCAGATTTACCATGATGAGCTTGTCAATGTTGGTAAAAATCAAAACCCCTCCACATTTTCCCTCAACCTGCTTCTCTCTCTCTCTCTCTCACCTCCTCACACACACTCATCTACCTCGCTCTACCAATCACATCCCCTTATCTAAACCCACCTCTCTCTCCCTCACCTCCTCCTCCTCCTCCTCCTCCTCCTCCTCACCCCGACCTCCTCCAGTATCTAAACCACCAGTCTCTCTGTATGACCACCACTGTATCTCGTATCTTACGTTCCATGCTAGTTAGGTTGACTAACTCTTCAGTGATCTTCAGTGATCTTCAGTGATGTGGATCTGCTGCTGGTGTTTTCTGTATGACAGGTCATCAGAAGAGGGCGGGGCTTCAGTATTCAGTATTTCCTGCTCGGTGCTGCAGAGGGAAACCGACGCCCTGCATGCATGTTGCAATCTACTTTCAGAACATGTTTTCATGCGTTTCTTCTCCTGGTGTTTCTGGTGTTTGGTTCATCGTGTTAAATCATCTACTTGTGTTTCAACCCAGCGATACACTTAACGCCTCTTTAATCTCTTCCTCATTCCTCAGGTATCCACCTCAGCCTGGAGCTGGGAGGGATGCAGTGTCTTGCTCAAGGACACTGAGTCCTCAGGTCAAAGGTCAAATATAGAAGGTCAAATGCAGAAGACTCAACAGGAAAGTAAAACACAAATGTACTGTAATAAAGTGTTCCACCTCAGAACCACACGTCTCCTCCAGTCTGATTAGAGCGTTACGCAACCTGCTGCTCCAACACCCCCAAAACACACAAACACGACCGCAACGCAACCGATTCCTCAACACACTCAACACTCAACACAGCGACTCACCCTGGGGAGTTCAAATCCATCATCAGAGCGTTTCCATGAACTCAAATGTTCATGTTGTTTTCCTCGTCTACAACACTCCTCTAATACACATTTAAAAGGTCAGAGGTCATTTTGAGGACGGAGGGTCCACTCTGACTCACATGGTACTTTTAGATTCCTGACCTGGATCACTGGTGTAACGAGTATTACAATACCAGAAACAGGGTGTGTGTGTGAGAGTGTGTGTGTGTGAGGGTGTGTGTGTGTGTGTGTGTGCACAGGGAGGACTGTGGTCTTACATAAGGTTGCAGCCCGGAGGAGTTTGAATATTGAAATAAGGAAAGAGACAACTGGACATCTGAGGAAAAACTAGGACATGGAACTCAATTACCCATGAGACACACACACACACACACACACACACACACACACACACACACACACACACCAATCTCTACACCATCTACTGCATGGCAGGAAACTTGTAACTTCGGTAGAAACTGCAGATTGCTGCGATGGAGAGAATAGATGAGGAAGAGAGATCAGAGAGAGAGAGAGAGAACTGAACGACGGAGAGACAGACTTTCATGACATCTCACTTAACATGCCAAACACCTTATATTCCCTTACACACACACACACACACACACACACACACACACACACACACACACACACACACACACACAAGCTCTTTCCATTTAATCTATCTAAATTCTCCAGGAAACACGGTCAACAGTAATAGCTAGGAATGTCTCTCAATACAATTACATAGGAGAGAGAGAGAGAGACAGAATTACTTTTGATGTTCTTTAATGAAACATCTCAGAATAACAGGAGAAAGCAACTAAAATCACCTCAAAAACACAAGAGAGAGAGAGAGAACGAAAGAATGAGAGAAAGAAAGAAAGAAAGAAAGAAAGAAGAGAGAGAGAGAGCGAGAGAAAGGAGGGATGAAGGCTGTGCAGACCTACCACCGGTCTGGGAGGTCTGGAGGTGGGGCGACCAGGCGAGCCAGGGCGTCCTCCTCGCCCGGCCGGCCGGTGACGTGGGCGTCGTACGCCACCGTGATGGACACCTCCTCCATCATCCTGACTCCTGCTCCCAATGCCGAGGAGGAGGAGGAGGAGGAGGAGAAGAAGAAGAGGAAGAAGAGGAGCAGAGGAAGAAGAAGAAGAGCAGAGGAGTGCTGCTGACAGGTTTTGTTTCCCTCTGAGAGGAGGAGGCGGCGACCGGCTGCTTTCAAGAGTCCCTCAGGAGCTAGGCCACGCCCCCCGAGAGGAGGAGGAGGAGGAGGAGGAGCAGAGAGAGGAGGAGGAGAACAACACACCTGTTTGTTTCTCTCTCTCCTTTCTGTAATGCTAGAGTGCGACGAAAGAGGAGGATGAGTTAGCTTTCCTTCCTTTCCACTGAGTGAGTTGTTCTCTCTTAGTCTCTCTTTTAGTCTCTCTCTCTCTCTAAGATAAAGCCTAGCAGGTTTACACAGCTACACACTCCGCCTCTCTCTCCCTGTGTGTGTGTGTGTGTGTGTGTGTGTGTGTGTGTGTGTGTGAGACAGGAAGTCGTCAGATCAACCACAGTGACTCGTCATCCAGAGTTGCACATCGCTCCAACGTTAAAACAAAGGAAATGAAAGAAGAAAGGACCCGGGCTGTCAGGGCTGTCCGGGGTGAAGCCTGAACACAGCTTCCTCTCTCAGGACCCTCCATGTCAATCATTCTGTTGTGGTGGCAACAGGCTCCTCCCCCTCCTCAGGGGCAGATCATCAACAGCCCTCGACTCTCTGTATCTACACCTCTCTGCCTTTCTCCTTTCCTTCTCTCACTCGATATACAATATACAATATACTATATCTCTTTATATCTAGCTCTCTCTGTCTGTTAGTTAATGTGTCAGTAGAACCAGTTGACTGTCTGGACCAGGTTGTTGTGGTGTGTCTGTAGATCATCCAGTAACGTTCTCAGTAAAAGTGATCAGTGTGATCAGGTAGATTTGTCTCCAAATGTAGGTTACTGTGACTCAGTAAACTGTCTTGTCTTTAGCCCTAGTCTCTACTCCAAAACACTCTGAGTTGGAGCTGGAGAAGAGTCAGCTAGTTCACCTGAACTAACTGGTAGCTAGCTAACTAGTTACTGTTAACATGGGACGACTAGCCACTGCTAACGCTAGCTTCTACTAGATACGTTAGCTAGCTAACGAGTTACTGTTAACATGGGACGACTAATACGTTAGCTAGCTAACTAGTTACTGTTAACATGGGACTACTAGCCACTGCTAACGCTAGCTTCTACTAGATACGTTAGCTAGTGCGCTAACCAGATGTGTTAGCAACAAGACAGTGATGGTTAGCTGACCAGATACTATGGTTAGCTAGCTAACAAGCTACATGATCTAAACACTAAATCAATCAGATGGATCAGTGATGAAATGATCAGTTCAGTAGAAACAGACAGAAATGAACCATGAAGATTCAATTCAGTTGAGACAGAAACACAATCAGCTGATCAGAGATGAGGACCTCCAAGATGGCCGCCTAAGGGGGCGGGGCTACATCACCTGAAAGCCCTCTACACCTCTGTATCTAGATCTAGTTCTCTCTAAATTCCTCTCACATGTAACATGTTAGTCTCTCTCTCTCTCTCTCTGGCCCAATCACAATTCTCCCCTTAGCCCCTCCCCTCTGTTTTGTGTGTTCAGGTGGAGGTAGGGTGTCCTGATTCCTGTTGGGATGGAGGGGTAGGGCGAGGTGCTAGGCTACATGGTCCTCCAAACGGAGACTCAAAACCGAGTGTTATGCGAATCATCGGCAAGATGGTGGTGAAAACGCCGCACAAGCAACAAAAGTGAACCACAAATATAGTATTTTCTTCATTAATAAAGATTTAAAAAATATTCTAACTGTGGTATTATCTTAGTTTAATGTCGTTTCAATGTATTATAGACATTTTCTTTATAACAAGCATAACAAAAAATCGCTAGTATGCCGATGTCTCTAGCTTGCTAGTTAACGTTACAACATTATTTTTAGGCTGATTTCTGCATGACAATTCTGCATTTTGACATATTTACATGTCACATTTTCCCCCTTTGATGGTATATGATGAAATATAACTAAAGTCCAGCAGCGAAGTTGCTGCACTTGTTACGGCTCCTCTAATATCAGTGCAGACTGGCAGGGTAACGTTAGGACGGCTTGCTAGACTACAGAGCACCGCTAACGCTATTCTGTCATGAAGTGGACTGGTAATGAAGCAGTGGGCTTTTTATTTGATGACTTGTTTGATCGATTGGTAGCGTGAAACGTATAAGTTGTGAACGAATCGCGAGCGTCCATGTTTTTCTATCTCCATCAGATGAACGGCAAATGTCACTGTGATACCATTGTTGCCATAGTAATCTCCGACAACAAACTCGTCCTCCTTGTAACTCTGTTCTGAGGGGCAAGTCGAAAACGAGGGGTAAAAATGAGATTCTCTCTCTCTCTCTCTCTCTCTCTCTCTCTCTCTCTCTCTCTCTCTCTCTCTCTCTCTCTCTCTCTCTCTCTCTCTCTCTCTCTCTCTCAAGTATGCGACACATCCCTCCTTTTTCTCCACATCTTCAAAAGTCGTCTCTCCTGCCGCGGTCTGACGGGCGTTTA
>JAXDDW010000077.1:1440000-1485000 GCA_034670385.1 Hoplostethus mediterraneus | reverse complement strand
CTACCAAAGGTGAATGAATCCCTCGACAACAGGACGGTGGTGAAACAGAGCATGGTGCTTCATCAACTCTCCCTGGACAGATAACAGTTAACAAAACACCAATAGCACCACCCTGTGGTGTAATGATGCCATTGATCATAATGTCACCATGATGATCCATATCAGAATGACTGATCCACTGTGGGCTGAGCAGCAGAGGCAGATCAATAGTGTTTTCACAGCCAGACAACACTGACAACAGCCAGAGGTTAATGGACACCAACAGGACAGGAAGCTTCTCTGGCCACAACAGACTCTCACTACATGTCAGGAACCCGAACCATGAACCAAAACACTGATGTGTGTTTTCAGTTGAAGAGCTGCTCTGATGTGGTTTCTGTAGAATAAGACTCATGCAGGATTCAGCAGATCTACCACCACTTAGCAAACAGACCAGCCTGCTGACTCTCCACAGCAACTCAGTGAAAGAAGCTTCACTTCTGAGATTGCCAACACGACAACCAACCACCAGTAAGGAGGTCAAGGGTCAGAGCGCCCTGACAACAGATGGAACTAATGATCCTGTGACAGAAGAATGATGATGGATGAGAATGAGATGACAGAGATGTGCTGGGGAAAGAAATTTGAGCTGAGCAGAAAAGATGGTCGTCTGATTCTCTCTACACCACGCCATCATCTCTCCCCAACCTCAACCCATCCACCCCCTCATCCTCAACCTCTCTCTCCCAGTTCCCTCTCTCACCGCCAGCAGCCTGGGGACGAAGAGCCGGTGTCCCATCCCGAGGAGACCCATCACTTTGCAGACCGAGTCGGCGGCGGCCGGCCCACCTTGGGCACTCTCCTCCGCCGGGGGGGGCAGCTGTGGGGCCAGGGCAGCTACTGGGGGAGGGGAGGGCGGGGGGGAAGGTGGCGGGGCGGGGCAGGGTGAGGGCGAGGGGCAGTCCCGCTCCGGGGCCAGGGTGGCGGGTGACTCCAGCGTGCCGTCCAAATGTTCCCTGGGTTTCTGGGAGTCGGAGGAGGGACAGGTCAGGGCCGAAGGCTCGATCAGCCCGGTCGGTTGAGGTACTGAGCTCAGTGTCGAGGTCTAGCCAAGCACGAACGAGGCGGCTGACCTTTCTGGGAGAGAAGTCGATAACGCTGCATCAGCGTCACAATGAACTGAGGTTCAGGATGCCGGGGCTCCGAGGAACAGCAGCAACTCAGCAGGAACGGGCCGAGCATCTGAGGATCACGAGGGTCGAGTTGATCCAGTTCATCTGAGCACCAGAGAACTCGGCGAGGTGGACGGCTGGTCGGTGAAGTCCACTCAGCTAGTACCTCTGTCAGAGGCCAGGCTCCGCCCACAGGCCCGACAGCATCACCGTCAGAAAACGATGCCTCAATGCTGCTTTCGGCATAATGCTGAACGTCCCAGCTACCTCCCCAACTCCGCTGGAAACCCAGCCACGCGACCGACGCTCATCCTCCCTCGCCAAACTCTCCTCTCCAATTCCAACCGGCACGCCGTTGCCTAGCAACAAAGCTCAACACGTGGGCTGCTCCTCTAGCGGACGGCAGCCACTGACAAGTACTCCACCTTGTTATTTTTACCCTCCTTGTTAGACTTCAAAGAGAGAGAGAATCCCCCCGGTCCTTGTGCGACCGAGTGGCCTTAAAGCTCGTAGGAGGCGTCAGATCAAAGCAGCCAATATCCGTTCATACCGGGTTTGGTGACGGCAGGCCACACCTGGTAAGAAGCCCACGGGTTTTCAGCTCGCTTTGAAATGTAAAATCCTCTGAAGTGAGAATGAGTCCTTTCATGCGGACGGTGCCACAGTCCAGGCCTGGCGCCATGGCTCAGGCAGAGGAGAGCCTCTGGGCTGTCAGCATGGCGGCAGGACGCCGATGGAGCGAGCGTTGACTTGGTTCTGGCCGAGTGGGTTTTGAAGCCGCCGAGTCGAGGATGAAGACGAGTCTGGGAAGAGACAGAACTCGAGCGTCTGATCCAGACCTCGGATCGGTCCCGAACCACAGAGACAGACAGACGGACCGGTCAGCAGCACTGAGCAGGACTCCAGTACCTCCGGCTGGTTTCCATTAGCGGCAGCCAGGCATCCGGTGTGCAGCGCTCGGTAATCCCTCAGCCGGAGACTCACTCCGCCTCGCCACAGCACAGGCCGGAGGGATGAGTGAGTGTGGTGTGTTCTGAGTAGTGATGGGCAAGGCGAAGCAGAGAAACCACAAGTGTCTCCCCCCAATACCACCTCTCTCTCTCTCTCTATGTCTCTCTCTCTCTCTCTCTCTCTCTCTGTCTCTCTCACTCTCTCTCTCTCTCTCTCTGTGATGCTAACGGCTAAAGGCTAGCAGCTAGCAGGGGCGGCTCCGTTGCAGAGGTCTGGGCGGTGGATGGAGGAGAGGTAACGTGTGGTGGAGCTGGAGGTAGCCAGCCAGTGATAGACAAGAAGAAAGGGAGGAAGAGGAGGTGGAGGAGGAGATCAAGGAGTGGAGGAAGAGAAGAAGCTCCAAGCAGGCATCCATGGGAGGAAAAGAAGAAAAAGAAGGAGAAAAAAAAACACAGCCCCCCTCCTCCGGGTCCTGATCGCTAACGCTAGCCGATGCTCCTGCCGTTAGAGCGATGTGGATGGAGACTGCTAAGCAGGAGAGAGAGGGAGGGAGGCGAACAGCGATGGAGGGGGGAGGGGGAGGAGGGGGGAGCCTCCGGGGAGAATGCCGTCATGCCTGACCAATAGGAGGCAGGCAGTGGAAGCCCCTTCTTCCCTCCTCCCATCCGCATTTATTCTCCATTCCCATCCTGTGTTCTCCGCTGGCATCACCACATCTCTGATGTGGATTCAGTATTGTTACTAAAATAACCCTAACTCTAAAATAACCCTAAAATAACCCTAAAATAACCCTAACTCTAAAATAACCCTAAAATAACCCTAAAATAACCCTAACTCTAAAATAACCCTAAAATAACCCTAAAATAACCCTAACCCTAAAATAACCCTAAAATAAACCTAACCCTAAAAGAACCCTCACCAACAGGAAGGATGAGCCGACCTCAACAGCAAAGCCTCTTCATAATAACTATATTATTATATATATTATTATATATATTAATTAATTTATATATTATATATAATATATATATATTATATATATTAATAATAACTATAGAGTAATCCCTCCATCTCGCTTTCATTCTTATTCTATTCCTTTTCTACTCACTACTCAGTATTACCACCTCATCCATCATCTGTTCATCGCTCCTCCAGTCAGGACTTCATCACATATCTGCACTGTCCTGTTTGTATCGTTATATTTATAGTAGCATTTCTACTACTACAACTACTACAATTACTACTACTACAACTACCACAACTACTACTACTAGTACAACTACTACTACTACACCTACTACAACTACTACAATTACTACTACTACAACTACCACAACTACTACTACTACACCTACTACAACTACTACTACAACTGATACAACTACTACTACTACAAGTACTACTACTGCTAATAATAATAGTGAATAGTTTTATGAACATTCTGAAGCGGTGCATTGAAGGTTCAGCTTGTTTTAGTTCTGTTCAGTTTGAAGTGATACTGAGATGATGATGATGATGATGATGATACCTCTCATATCTCAGTATCACTTCCTCTTCCTGTCTCTGACACACAGAACACCTTGACTTTCACAAGATGAGATGGTGAAATCTGACATACAGTACGGGGAATGAAAACGGTGTGACAGCTGAGCCAGAACAGACGATCACAACTCAACTCAACTCAACTCTAGTCTCGTCTCAGCTCAGATCATTCCAACATGGACAACACCTTCAGTAACGAGGCTTCAGGTTATCCTCTTCATCAGTCCATTCATCTGTAATTACTGACTTTATCTTTATTCTCTCTAGAGTGATGCCAATAACTCTCTCTGTCTGAGTTACTCTGTAAACAACTGAATATAATATGGTACATTAAGTTCCTATTTCCATACAGATATTGTATATTGTCGGGTCTGAGCTGGCCACCAGGGGGCACAAGACATGGGTCAATCTGAGCCAGAGGTTCACAACAATTACTTGAGAAATAACTAATAATGAATCTTTGTTTCTTCCATTAAGTAATCAATTAAATGTCCTGAAAAGGGAAAATAAAAACCATCATTTGGTGTCAGAGTCCAGCAGCAGAGGGTCCTGACCTCCATGACTGAACTGACCCGACCAGGACCTGGTCTGTTCTCCTGGACCACAAGCCTCAACATGTCCTTTAGCTGGATGACGATGATGATGATGATGATGATGATGATGATGATGATGATGATGATGATGAAAGACTTCAGATGGATTCATAGTGGTGGAATGTTGATGCACTGCCTACGTACATTCAGGTTAATGTTATATATATGGTGTGTGGTGGTCCTGATATGAAACCATGCATCACATTGAGTTCGTTTTTCAACACTTTTACATGAAAAATGATCAAGAAAGAAAAAATAAAAGATGTAAATCATTGTCGCTGCATGACACATGAATCAACCTATAGTACATGATATCAAGGCACATCCACCCTCATGGTCGTAACCAGACAGACAGCGTCATCCAATACCACTGAAACCAATCGATCCACCACAAGAGGATCTGATATCACAACACGCTGTTTGGTTTGGTTCATATCTCTCACCTCTGGAGACACAACAGTATGTTTCACCAACAGCTACAGCTCCTCAGACCAGACCTCAGACCTCCATCCACTACAGCCCTGAGAGCAGACCTCAGACCTCCATCCACTACAGCCCTGAGACCAGACCTCAGACCTCCACCCACTACAGCCCTGAGACCAGACCTCAGACCTCCACCCACTACAGCCCTGAGACCAGACCTCAGACCTCCATCCACTACAGCCCTGAGACCAGACCTCAGACCTCCACCCACTACAGCCCTGAGACCAGACCTCAGACCTCCACCCACTACAGCCCTGAGACCAGACCTCAGACCTCCATCCACTACAGCCCTGAGACCAGACCTCAGACCTCCACCCACTACAGCCCTGAGACCAGACCTCAGACCTCCACCCACTACAGCCCTGAGACCAGACCTCAGACCTCCACCCACTACAGCCCTGAGACCAGACCTCAGACCTCCATCCACTACAGCCCTGAGACCAGACCTCAGACCTCCACCCATGTATGTCTGACACCATGATGAGGCTGTTAAGTCGTGTCTTCACGTGTCATGACACAGATGAACTGTTCTAATGTATTATGATGCTAACTCCTCTCACGTTACGAGACCTTATGACCAGTTATGAGACCTTATGACAACCACCAATAGAAACTAAAACTGATTCTGATTCTCCTGCTGTGTGGGTGAACTGAGTGGAGGTGTTGAGGTGATGAGGTGATGAGGTGTTGAGGTGTTGAGGTGTTGAGGTGTTGAGATGTTGAGATGTTGAGATGTTGAGATGTTGAGATGTTGAGGTGATGAGGTGATGAGATGTTGAGGTGTTGAGGGGATTTTGAACATCAGGGGGTTCAGACGTTTCACCAGATAAACTAAAGAGGTGAGACTGACCTTGAGGAGGGCGAGGGCCACGTTGAAGATGATGCTCAGACCCTGAGGAGAGAAGAAGAGTGACAACATGTTCAGAGTCCGAAAGAAGAAAGAAGAACCTTCAGGATGGTTTTACTGGATTTAAAGCTGCGTCCAGCAACTTGACATGTTGGTGGCTGCAAACGGCAGCGAGAGGTAACGGTTTGAACTTCAATACCCAGAAGTCCTGTGTGCTGACGTCAGTAAACCAAAAGAGACGAGAGAGAAGATCTACCATCTCTACCGTAGCTTTCTCTGTTCAGGAGACACTTTGGATTTCCTTCAGTCCGGATCGGTCACTTCCTGTGTGGAGACCAAACCGACACCAGGATCTAATTTGGACCAATAGGGTGAATCTACGGTCCGCTCTGCTGCAGCATCACTTCCTGGTCCAGACTGACAGGACGTCTGGGTGTTTACAGTGCAAACTAATGAAACAAAACTGGCAGAACCAGAAGATCTGCAAGGAAGGCTGTCACTGCATGGTGAAAGAAATAAGACTGATCACTGGATTTAAGACATCGAAAACCTTTAAGGTCTTAAATTTAGATATTTTAAGACCAGCAGACCAGGTTCAGACCAGGTTCAGACCAGGTTCAGACCAGCAGATGAAAACTACGAGACACATCAGCAGGACAGACCCCTGAGGTCAGGACAGTCTCTCTAACCTGCCACAGGAAGCAACAGGGCTTATGGGAAATGTAGTCTTAATATGGAGAAACACTAGCAGTAACAATACCACTAAGCATATATAGTCTCTTACTGCCTTTCATTGATTA
This sequence comes from Hoplostethus mediterraneus, assembly GCA_034670385.1. Taxonomy (NCBI): domain Eukaryota; kingdom Metazoa; phylum Chordata; class Actinopteri; order Trachichthyiformes; family Trachichthyidae; genus Hoplostethus; species Hoplostethus mediterraneus. The sequence continues at coordinate 1,478,633 of JAXDDW010000077.1, read as the reverse complement.
CTGATTATTGCTTTATTGCCTGTAAAGAGCTTCATTATTATGAACTGACAAGATGTTTCAGATGCAGCATGAAAGAGATGAGTTACATCAGAGAACAGCAGAGATGGATGGAGGAACAAATGGAGGGGGGAGACGGTGGGAGGGGAGGAGAGTGGAGGGAGGGAGGGAGAGAGGGAGGTAAAAGTGGAGGACAAAGGAAAATGGGAGGATAACGACAGAGACAAGAAATTAAAATGTTTAATGAATAAAAACATTGAACTCTGAATGTTTTTAGAGATATACTATTGATTATTGGTTATTCCTAGCCATGTAATATCACTTCAGTGGATATATGAGACTGTGGCTTTTCCTTCCTGGCATGACAGGACAGTGTAACTGAATTTGACAGAGAGAGAGAGAGAGAGAGAGAGAGAGAGAGAGAGAGAGAGAGAGAGAGCTGTGATGCTGATGTCAGCTCTGCATGGGAACACCCATCTCCTTAGTCGCCCTGACAACCGGTTCACATGGCAACACAGAGCTAAAAATATCTGGACGCCTCTAAAAATAAGTGGAGACTCAGAGAGGGAGAGACCTCTGTCTGCACACACCTATCTCTGGCCTCTAGATGGCGCTACAACGCTGAGCCAGGATCTCAGAGTGTGAGAGAGAGAGAGAGAGAGAGAGAGAGAGAGAGAGAGAGAGAGAGAGAGAGAGAGAGAGAGAGAGAGAGAGAGAGAGAGAGAGAGAGAGAGAGGGGCATTCATGTTTTATAGATGAGGAACAAACAGGGCAGAATGTCTGGTAACTAGACTGGTAACTAGACTGGTAACTAGACTGGTAACTAGACTGGTACCTATACTGGTACCTATACTGGTAACTAGACTGGTACCTATACTGGTAACTGGACTGGTAACTAGACTGGTAACTGGACTGGTACCTAGACTGGTAACTAGACTGGTAACTAGACTGGTACCTAGACTGGATATTAGTTTCAGAGTCTCCATCTGTGTATCGAACCAGGACGTTGTTGAGGTGACCCAGACTATATCATATAACAGGATATGACATCATTGTGTTGTATATTATCGTATTGTATTGTCGTATATTGCATTGTAGTATATTGTACTGTGCAGTATATTGTATTGTAGTAAATTGTATTGTAGTATATTGTGTTGTAGTATATTGTATTGTAGTATATTGTATTGTAGTATATTGTGTTGTAGTATATTGTATTGTGTAGTATATTGTATTGTAGTATATTGTGTTGTGTAGTATGGTGTTATACTATGGGCCATCTTATGTGTCAACTACCAGTTTTAATGGATTACATGGAGACGGATGGAGAGGAGAAATAAGACTGAACTGGTTTTATCAAATAAACTCTGTGTGATACATGCTAACACTACAGCACAGCATGGTTAGTGGATGGTAGCGGCTAGCTTAGCATCATACTGAGGCTGTTACAGCATGGTTAGTGGATGGTAGTGGCTAGCTTAGCATCATACTGAGGCTGTTACAGCATGGTTAGTGGATGGTAGCGGCTAGCTTAGCATCATACTGAGGCTGTTACAGCATGGTTAGTGGATGGTAGTGGCTAGCTTAGCATCATACTGAGGCTGTTACAGCATGGTTAGTGGATGGTAGCAGCTAGCTTAGCATCATACTGAGGCTGTTACAGCATGGTTAGTGGATGGTAGCAGCTAGCTTAGCATCATACTGAGGCTGCTACAGCATGGTTAGTGGATGGTAGCAGCTAGCTTAGCATCATACTGAGGCTGCTACAGCATGGTTAGTTAACTGAGTAAACCCTGAAGTCAGATGTAACTAATACCAATAATCTCACTGCACAACATCACACTGACTTCCTGCTAAACCGAACAGAGGAAGCCTGAGGAGATGATGGAGGGAGCAGAAAGAGAGACAGAAGATGATAGAGAGAGAAAGGAAAGAGAGAAGTTTATAGAAAAGGAACAAGGAAGTAGAGATGCAATGAGAGAAGGAACAAGGAAAGAGAGCAAAGATGACTGACAGAGCAAAACAAAAAAGATAGATGGAGAGAATAATCAAAGAAAGAGAAAACAGCGGGAACAAGGAGAAACTGAAAGAAGAGAGGAGAGCAGACAGAGAGGATCTGGTTAACGGGCAGATTCTCATCACGCGGCTCATTGGCTGAGAAAGACCTGGGAAACTTTTAATTGTTCTGCCTGGGGCCAATGGGAGGAGAGAGAGAGAGAGAGAGAGAGAGAGAGAGAGAGAGAGAGAGAGAGAGAGAGAGAGAGAGAGAGAGAGAGAGAAAGGCAAGGATGAAAGGAGAAAAGAAGAGGAGGAGGACTTTGACTTTTGATGTTCTCTAATGAACATTTTACAAAAAGTTACTAAACACACACACACACACACACACACACACACACACACACACACACACCACTGCCAGGAGGAGGAGAGGCAATCAGGTCAGTTGGTGTAACCTCCCAACCTCTCTCCCTACCTCCCTCTTGTCTCCCTTCCTCCCTACCTTCCCACCTCCCTCCTTACCTTCCAACCTCCCTCTTCTTTCATACCTCCCTCTTTCATACCTACCTCCCTCCCTCCCTCCCTCCTTACCTTCCTACCTCCCTCTTCTTTCCTTCCTCCCTCTTGTCTCCCTCCCTCCCTCCTCCCTCCCCCAGTGACCAGTACAGGTATGAAGTCGTACCTCACAGAGCAGCAAGGTCAGTGATGTGGAAGACCATGCAGAGGGGGAACTTGGCGGTGAAGAGGGTGAGGAACCACTGGGAGGCGTACATGTGGGCCTCCAGGTTCATCTCCTGGAAGTGGGTCCACAGGTCTGGGAGCTGCTCCTGGAGGAGGAGGAGGGGGAGGAGGAGGAGGAGAGGGAGGAGGGGGAGGAGGAGGAGGAGGAGGAGGAGGAGGAGGAGAGGGAGGAGGGGGAGGAGGAGGAGGAGAGGGAGGAGGAGAGGGAGGAGGGGGTCAGCACTCATCAGGAAGGATATAAGGGTCAACTGTTGATGTGACTTCCTGTCATCCCTCCCTTCATCAGTTTGTCTCACTGAGAGATACGTTGTGTCAGATGCAATGCATTATGGTCGTTGTAGTTCACCAACACGCTTCACCTGAAGAGCATCATGGGAACTTTACACTGTATTATGTATTGTTGCTTCAACGTCACTGAAGGAGACAAGAAACGCTTTGCAGTCCATTGATGAGGTTCATAGAAGCAGATGAGTCTTATTGATCTGTTCTGTTTCATTACTGATATATTAAATATCTATTATATCTCTATTATTATATATATTATTAATATAATAATATTTAATAATATATATATTATTATATTATTCTATAAATAAAGTTGGGAGAAGTTTGACTTTGTGACTTGTAAAGCAGGGAGAGGACGGGCGAGTGACAATGACTTAGATATCAGTGGGAGGGGGGGGAGAGAGAGAGAGAGAGAGAGAGAGAGAGAGAGAGAGAGAGAGAGAGAGAGAGAGAGAGAGTGCAACAGAAAGCTACACTGTGATTGATTGACGGGACAAAACATCAATCGGTCAACCTCAGTCAATGAATCACTGACACACACGCACGCACGCACACACACACACACACACACACACACACACACACACACACACACACACACAGACAACACAAACATGGATATTCAGTAATTGACAAGTAGCCGCCAGGAATAACGATGAAGGATGACGACAATTATGGTCCTCCTCTAGCTTCACCTCCTCTTCTCCTCTAGCTTCACCTCCTCCTCTCCTCTAGCTTCACCTCCTCTTCTCCTCTAGCTTCACCTCCTCCTCTCCTCTAGCTTCACCTCCTCCTCTCCTCTAGCTTCACCTCCTCTTCTCCTCTAGCTTCACCTCCTCTAGCTTCAACTCCTCCTCTCCTCTAGCTTCACCTCCTCCTCTCCTCTAGCTTCACCTCCTCCTCATTCTAGCTTCAACTCCTCCTCTCCTCTAGCTTCACCTCCTCCTCTCCTCTAGCTTCACCTCCTCCTCTAGCTTCACCTCCTCCTCTCCTCTAGCTGCACCTCCTCCTTTAATCACCTCCTCCCCTTCCCCTGTGTGTGTGTTAGCGTCTCCTGACTGGATCAGATAGCGGGCTCCCACCTGTATGCTAGCAGTTAGCGGTCGATGCTAACGCCCTTACGTTGAGCCAGGCTCGATGCTAACTGAGTCGGTCCTGATGCTGAGAGACGCTAACAGGGCCGAATTAAACTCACTGAGGGAGTGGAGTCATCAGACAACATCCACTGACCTGGAACCAGCTCTTATGACCACGTTCATAAACAAAGTCAACAAGGCGTCAACAAGGCATCAATAACCCCCCCCCCCGTCAATCACATGACATCAGACATCAGACTGACCTGCAGCAGCCTCTCCAGCTGGTAGAACTTGCAGTGCAGGTCCTCAAAGTTGTTCTTGTAGAGCGCCCTGAGGCCGTAGTCATACATGATCTTCACCAACACGCAGAAGGCCTGCTCCTCCGGCATCTGGAACAACGAGCAGCACAACGTCAGACCTCCAGACCTCCAGACCTCCAGGCCTCCAGACCTCCAGACCTCCAGACCTCCAGGCCTCCAGACCTCCAGCGCTACTGTTTCACTGCTCAAACCCCGAGAGGACTTTCAACGTCCTGAACACGATTCTCCTCCTCTCCTCTCCTCCATAACCTCTTCTCCTCCTCCTCTCTCCTCCATAACCTCTCCCCTTCTCTCCTCCTCCTCTAACCTCTCTATAACTCCTCCATAAACTATCATCTCCTTCTTCTCTTCGCCATAACCTCTCCTCTTTTCTCCTGACTCACTCAGCCTCTCTCTATCTCTCTCTCTCTCTCTCTCTCTCTCTCTCTCTATCAAAAAGACGTGGATATTGTGTCATATGATTTGCGATACATGAAGACACTGTTTATCTACCGAATTTTATTTTCAGTTTTGATTGATAATGAATAGTTATTAGTTTGATGACTTTACTGTCAAACTGTGTGGAGTGTGACTCAGGGCTGAGAGTCTCCAGGTGACTTCACCTGGTCACCTGGAGACTCTCGGCCCTCCATGGCACATGGTTGCCCATCCCAGTTCTAGCTGCTAGAGTTCTAGAGTGCTTTTATTTTGAAAGTGGAGCAGAAGGTGAATATTCATCAATAACTGGACAGAGGACAAACAGTGGCTGTACTTTATTTTCCTATTAGCTTTATTATAGCATTTTGATGCTTTGTTATGTTACCATAGATTGGATGGATAGATGGATGGATGGATGGATAGATGGATGGATGGATGGATGGATGGATGGTTTACTCACGTGCAGCAGAAGAACGGCAGCTAGGAAAGACTGACCCTGACAATACCCAATCTCCTCATCATACACAGAGTAGGCCTGAGAGAGAGAGAGAGAGAGAGAGAGAGAGAGAGAGAGAGAGAGAGAGAGAGAGAGAGAGAGAGAGAGAGAGAGAGAGAGAGAGAGAGAGAGAGAGAGAGAGAGAGAGAGAGAGAGAGAGAGAGTCATCAGTTATCTTATTCAGGTAAGTTCAGATAAGGTGAGTAATGTGAACCCTGGTGAGCTTTGGGGTTAGACTGGGCTCAATGTGTCTGGTCCTCCTGGTCCTCCATGTCCTCCATGTCCCCCAGGTCCTCCTGGTCCTCCTGGTCCTCCTGGTCCTCCTGGTCCTCTTGGTCCTCCTGGTCCTCCAGGGAGGTTTCAATCATCACACCCGTTCCTCTTCACTGGTCAGTATTCAACCCGTTGTGAAGCTTCTCTCTTAGTCTCAAAGTTGAGTGGGCAGCACTAGTAGTCATTCTACTCACGTAGAATAGTACATCTTGGTTGTAGTTTCCACAACGTTAAAACAGGTCAGGCTTTTTGTTGATCTTATCCAGCGCCACTGAGAACGATTAAGCATGTCGGGGTTCAATGACTTCCTCCAAGATGGCCGGCAGGATGCCTGGCCTTCGACGGACACGTCGGCTACTGCAGAACGAACCTGCGGGTTTTGGGTTACGGGACGGTTTCCCACTGAAAGAAGCCGCTTGCTTGAAAGCGAGAGCACCGCCACCGGGCCGTGATGTCCGTCAAGCTCCTGTGGAGTTCGACGGGGAGGTAATGGAGGAGTCGTGCGGTGTTGTCTGGGGTGTAATTTACATGCTGACATGTTTGATGGAGTGTGGCGTTCAAACGTCCCCAGCTCAGCTGGGAGAACTGTCCGCCGACAGATGGATGGGGGGTCCTGGTAGGTGACATCCACATTTGTCAGCCTGAACACGTTCATAGGCTCAGATTATTATTACCGTCTATACAATGGCTGGTCTGCATTGCATTCTGGTCTATCCTGGCTACTGCATTGCATTCTGGTCTATCCTGGCTACTGCATTGCATTCTGGTCTATCTCCTGTCGGTCTCTCTCTCCTCTGATGAATTTCTCCTGTATGATTGTTGATCGTCAGTCTAGAAAGAAGCCCTTGCTCTTGGATTCTGATTGGCTGACGGTTACCGTTGATGTTTTAGATCATGAAACATTTTCTGATGTCAGTCTGGAAACCTCTCATCTGTTTGACTTCCTGTTCCATCGTCTGGTGTGTTGTAGAGGAGTGGTGGTCCAGACAGGTCCAGCTCTAATACTGACAGCAGTGACCTTGACTGTCTCACAGCGCTGAGAGCATTGCTGTTGAAACAGGAGCCACACCCAACACTTCCCACAATGCATCTGCTCAATGCTGCTAGATAATAAGATGCTAGATAGAGCGTCTGAAAGTTTCATCAAGTTTAAGACTTGATGAAACAAAATGCTTCCCCACTTGAAGCCTTGAGTTTAGATGACATCATTTAAAGAGTCTAGTGGACGGCGGTCTAAGAGGTGCTGACTGAGTCCAGGTCCGATCCGGCAGCGTCTGATCCAGCACTAGCTCCCCAGGCTGCTCTACAACCCGTCCACCAAGGCTCACCTTGCAGATCTTGTAGAGGGAGTCCTGTCCGTCTCCGTCCGAGTCCTTGAAGTAGTCGTGGGCGGGGAAGGTCCGGTGGATGTCCCGGGTGATGACGCCCTCCTGGGCCGAGTCCTGCAACACGGCGACAAACCATCAAACCATCAAACCACAAGACAAAACACCGCGGCACCATCAGAGAGAGAGAGAGAGAGAGAGAGAGAGAGAGAGAGAGAGAGAGAGAGAGAGAGAGAGAGAGAGTGTGTGTCCCATTCCACTCTGCAGCAGCGTGGCCTAAGTCAGTCAATCAGTCTGGGCTTTCTAATCCACATCCACTGCAGTACACACACACGCACACGCACACGCACACGCACACGCACACGCACACACACACCCAGAGAGAAGGCTGGCAGTGCGGCATTCTCTGACAACCCACTGTAAGCTGCAGATAAACCAACCCTGAGCCTGACTGGCCTTGATGTGTGTGTGTGTGTGTGTGTGTGTGTGTGTGTGTGTGTGTGTGTGTGTGTGTGTGTGTGTGTGTGTGTGTGAATGAGAGAGAATCAGAGTGGGAGAAAAGACGACGGTTGTGTAGTGAGTGTGTTTAGAGATAGAAGGAAAAAGGGTTTGTGTACTGCCAACGTGTGTGTGTGTGTGTGTGTGTGTGTGTGTGTGTGTGTGTGTGCACGTGAGAGAGAGAGAAACGCCATCTTTCTTGCTTCATTCCTCTCCTTCTTGATGCCGGACAGAAGACAGGAGGAGGAGAAAGAGAATCAGGAGGGGAGGAGACAGGAGGAGGAGCATCAGGAGGAGAACTGATAGAGGAGGAGAAATAAGGGGAACCGGGAGAGGAGGAGACAGGAGGAGGAGGATGAAGACTGGAGGAGGAGCATCAGGAGAGGAGGAGAGAGGAGGAGGAGGGAGGAGGAGGATGAAGACTGGAGGAGGAGCATCAGGAGAGGAGGAGAGAGGAGGAGGAGGATGAAGACTGGAGGAGCATCAGGAGAGGAGGAGACAGGAGGAGGAGGGAGGAGGAGGAGGAGCATCAGGAGAGGAGGAGAGACGAGGAGGAGGGAGGAGGAGGATGAAGACTGGAGGAGGAACATCAGGAGAGGAGGAGAGAGGAGGAGGAGGGAGGAGGAGGATGAAGACTGGAGGAGGAGCATCAGGAGAGGAGGAGAGAGGAGAACCACTGAGAGTTTCCTCTCCAAAGCTGCTGAGACTTTTACTAGGAATGAGGAGAGATGTTGAGATCAGAGAAAGGGGCGGGGCTGACCCCGTTGCTATGGATGATGTCACCAGCTTACTTCCTATGCCCACAGTGATTGGCTGATAGGGGCGGGTCTCTGTCAGTGATTCCATCATAGAAATACTGTAGGAGGTTCATGTTGCCATATTCAGATAAAGATTTCAAAATAAAAGCCTAAGTGTGTCTGAATCAACATGAAACCAAGAATGTCAGACTGACTAGTCCAGTATGATCAGCTGACCGTCATCCAGCATCCTTTTACTGATCAGACTAGAAGAACATGGCTGACAGGAAGATGTGTGACGCTACATTGAGCAAACCAAAACCAAACTGGACCAAGAACAGCTTTTACTTCTCGCCCAACTCTGGTTGCCACAACCAAAGAGAGGAGGGTGATGCTGATGAAGGAGGAAGCCTGGCGGTCCCTGGAGGCACCAGACCGTCAGCCTCCTGGTGCTCTGACTCCTTGACAACGACATGACGACACAACGTGGTCGACGGCATTCAGGACCACATGAAGCCAGTTAGACATTACATTACATTATGATGCTCTCATCCAGTCAGAGGTAGGCTAGAGATCCACTAGTCACCATGTCAACCAGAACTACAGCACAAACACAAGACAACTATACTACATTAACACCTCCTGTATTATAACAAGTACTGGTGTGGAATTCTTTACTTCATGTTGCCAACAGCCTAAAAACATGTACAGACACACAGACACACACACACACACACACACACACAGACACACACACACACACACACACACACACACACGCACACAGTGTCTGATCATCGTCTGTAATGCTGTAATGAGATTTTGTGCTGCTTCATGTTGGAATGTGGCCGAGCTTCACGTTGTGTTGGTGGAACCAGAGGCAGCCGGCGTGGTGAATCAACAACAACACAGCAGCTCACCGACACGCCAACCTGCAGTCACGCCACGCGGATGATGTGGTGCTCTACTCCGGCTGGTTGTGGGCGGGGCCAGAGGCTCCGGCTGCTTCTATGTCATCGCTACCTAGCTGGTGCTAACTAGGTAGCATTCATCGAAAACAAAGCTCTGAATGGAATCATCGTCTGGTCCGTTTCAGTGTTCATGAAACTAAATCTAAACTAACTAACCTAATCTAATCTATCTAATCTAAACTAACTAAACTAATCTAATCTCAACTAAATCTAAACTAACTAACCTAATCTAATCTAAACTATCTAATCTAAACTAACTAACCTAATCTAATCTAAACTATCTAATCTAAACTAACTAAACTAATCTAATCTCAACTAAATCTAAACTAACTAAACTAATCTAATCTCAACTAAATCTAAACTAACTAACCTAATCTAATCTAAACTATCTAATCTAAACTAACTAACCTAATCTAATCTAAACTATCTAATCTAAACTAACTAAACTAATCTAATCTCAACTAAATCTAAACTAACTAAACTAAACTAAAAGACGTCTGAAAGGTTTCTGGACCGACAAGCTTGCTGAGCGCCGGCTGAGTTTCCTGGTCGAATGAACCTGATGACCTGTTCATCATGCTGCTCAGTCTGAACGCTGGTGACTCTGAACACACACACACACACACACACACACACACACACACACACACACACACACACACACACACACACACACACACACACACACACACACACACACACACACACACACACACACACACACACACAGTGTGTAGGAAGTAGGAAGTACTTCCTGTTTCAGGTTCAGGACGACATCAGACCTCAGTTTGGTTTCCTGATGGCTCACCGGTGAGGAAACCGATGGATTCAGAACAAGTTACTGTTCCCGGGGTAACAAGCAATACTGTTACTCTTGAAATGACTAATGAGTAATCTATTACTATTACTTTATTACTACAAGCCCAACAATCACACAGATGCTGTGGTTGCCATGGCGACTCCGTATGGACCAGTAGGAATCTGGTTGACAGGGTGAGTTGTAAACACTTTGATTTGATTTGATAAACCACATGCCACGCTTTAACAGCCTCTCCTCATCTCCTCATCTCCTTTCCTCTCCTCAGATCCATGCCTCCTGTTCTCCTTTGCTTAAATCCTTTCCTCTTATCCTCCTCTCTGTTTTCCCCTTTTCCCCATTTCCCCCTCTCCTTGTATCCTTCCCTCCTCTCCTTCCCTCCTCTCCTTTCTTTCTTGTGAAACTGCTCAGGAGCCGCCGCAGAACGCCAGCTGCAGAAACCCACAAACATTGGTCGGGATGTAAAGGGTGTATGCTGCTCATTACGAAGTGTGTGTGTGTGTGTGTGTGTGTGTGTGTGTGTGTGTGTGTGTGTGTGTGTGTGGGGTGAGGCTGCAGGGTCTTTGATCTCTGCAGGGAGTCTGAGGTGTTCAGGAGGAACTGCAGCCTCATCAGCAGCATCAGTTCTACTGGGAACCTCAGCGTGACCCAGTTCAACCTCATCAGGTAGAGGGAGGAGACGCTCACACACACACACACACACACACACACACACACACACACACATCATGAAGGCACCAACCAATGTCAGCATGCATACACACAAATGCACACTAATGAACACATGGAGGCACAAATGTCAGCGTGCACCGAAACACACACACACACACACACACACACACACACACACACACACACACACACACACACACACACACACACACACACACACACACACACACACACACACACACACACACACACACACACACACACACACACACACACACACACACACACACACCTTTCACCTCCGTGCACAAGTGATGTTACGTATCAGCACCGGCTCTCTCAGCATTTTCCAGATGACATAATAAATATGGAGGGATTAAAAAAGCATTAAGGCAGGCAGGGGGATTACATCATCACCGTGTGTGTGTGTGTGTGTGTGTGTGTGTGTGTGTGTGTGTGTGTGTGTGTGTGTGTGTGTGTGTGTCAGACTTATCCCCTGGTGGCTTTCAAACCGGCTGTCTGAAGGGAGACGGAGAGAAAACGAGACAGAAAAGGAGAAAGAGATAAAGAGCGAAGGAGCGAGAGAGAGAGCAACGGGGGAGGGAGAGAGAGAGGGAGCGATCAAGCGAGATAAGAGAGGAAGAGGAAGAGAGAGAGAGGAAGAGAGAGAGAGAGAGAGAGAGAGAGAGAGAGAGAGAGAGAGAGAGAGAGAGGGGGAGAGAGTGAGAGAGGGGGATATGTACACAGAGGGGAACGAGAGGCTTCCTCTAATTGTAGCCTGGAGACTGGCTGGGCAGACGCTCCATTACTCAACAGGTAACCTACTTAACACCGCCAAGAATAGAACTGCTGATGGGTCCAGACCGGAACCAGAACTTATACTGAACTACAGAAACCTCCTCAGAGAACTGACCAGACCCCCTGACGGTCCCAGTCTGGAGGTCCAGGACCAGTAGAACCCTGAGGTCATGGTGGACGCTTCCACAGGTAGACAGGTAGAGGGTGAACACTGTGTTGGACCCAGACCGGACCCCCTACGGTGGTGGTACAGTATCAGTACCACGTTGGACCCAGACCGGACCCCCTACGGTGGTGGTACAGTATCAGTACCACGTTGGACCCAGACCGGACCCCCTACGGTGGTGGTACAGTATCAGTACCACGTTGGACCCAGACTGGACTGTCAAGTCATGTAAACTGTATTTCAACGACTGAACTCAAAACATCACAGAGACATGAAAAGAAATAGAAGAAAGAACAGACATTACGACGAGTTCAGCTGCAGGACAGATGCATGATGGGGGATATTTTGGCCCAGCAGAGGGAACGGTGTGTGTCTGTGTGTGTTTATGTCTCAGTTTCTACTGAGGCTGAAGGCAACACAAGACAACACCGGTCCCTTCACCGGCAGCGTCCTGGACTCCGGCGCTGCTCCGAGTCAGGTTCGCTTCACCGGCGACAGGTCCGGCTTTCTGTCCAGTCCTCGTTTGCCCGTTTGTTTCCCCCTCTCTGTAGGAAAGATGAAACCGATGACCTTCAGGGCTGTTGACCGCTGATCTGAGGCAGGCCGACCTCGGTGACCGGAGGAGGACCGGTTACTCTGTCCTGCTGGAAGCTTCCACAGGATCAGGTGGAGTTTTTCCACTGCACGAGTATCGTGTTGTCCACTGGGCCTATTATGCTACTGTATCTGCACCCTCTGGGTTTTCCACCGCAACACTGAGTGGTTTCTGTTGCTTACGAGTCTCCAATGTAACGGTGACACCACTGTATGCCTTACCACCAGACTTCTGTCACACCAGACACAAACGGTGCACAAAACACATTATTTATCATGCTGAGGAAAAAGCATTAGGGTGCTTCTGGAAGGCGATGGTAGCGAGTTACCGTGACACCGTGAGGGGTTAAGCTTCAGATAGCTGGGGAAAGGTTGACCTGCTGCTGGGAGGGATGGAGATCAGTATCTCCAAAGTGTGTGGACATCAATGACCAATAGGTCAAACATCTAACGCCAAGAACAGATAAGTTGACTTTTGAAGAGCAAGACTGCCAAATGTCAATCGACCTTCTGTTAGTCAGTAGAGAAACAGTCTGGTCTGAACACCGACCACGCTGAGCCACATCCTGCAGCTCTTAAGAATGTAAACATGTAAATGTAGCTTATCAATTGTATCAATTCTATTCTAGTTTCTACTCCCATCAAGTTCCCCTCCTCTGCCAACAGCGTTATGTAACTCCAGGGTGTGAAGGGGCCCATGGGTGCTGGCTGGGCTGAGCCCCTCAGCGGAGAGGCAGCCATGCTTTGCTAAACCGCCGAGCCGGTGCTGCTGTATGCCGGTCCAGACAGCTGAGCAGTCGGAGCCCATTAAGCCCTGATGTGACAGCCCAGCCAATCAGAAAGGCAGGAGATGCTGCTAGCGCTAAACTGCTGGAAGCAATCATGAAGACAGACCGCTGGGTACCACGTCGAACTGAGTGTACACAAACATTAGAGACAGCGTGGCTAGAGACAAAACCTACATGTTCCACTGACAACTCAGGAACCGTCACTGGCAGAGAAAAGCTGCACCCACTGCACCGAGCTGCACCACGCTGCACCGAGCTGCACCGAGCTGCACCACACTGCACCGAGCTGCACCACGCTGCACCGAGCTGCACCACGCTGCACCGAGCTGCACCGAGCTGCACCGAGCTGCACCGAGCTGCACCACGCTGCACCGAGCTGCACCACGCTGCACCGAGCTGCACCGAGCTGCACCACACTGCACCGAGCTGCACCACACTGCACCGAGCTGCACCGAGCTGCACCACGGTAAATACAATGTGACTTAAATGATGTCATGATCAGCACCCTGCTGTGCTTGTCTGCTGTATGAAGACGTTGCCATAAGGTGTCTGAACCTGCAGGTGATGACTTGGTGTGCTGCCCTGTGCAAAACATTCAAACAACGCTAACAAATACCAGTAATAATCTAATAATCTAAACCAGAAGGATTTTCGTACAGTGAGAATGATCTTGGTGAGGAGTCACTCCAGCATCACTGACTGACTACTATAGTTAGATCCCATGCAAAGCTGTTGAAGGGACCCAAACATCTCAGCGTCTGCTCCATGACCACTCGATCCCCTCCAGATGTCTGAAGGCATCAACTGACAAAACCCACAAATCCCATTTAGTTGGACATGAGCTCAAATGCAGCATCCAGAACAGTCTCAGTTCTGGGTGGCATGTGGAGAGTTGGAGCTGAATAGGGTCAGAATAGGGGTCAACCGGTATGGATGTTTGAAGGCTGCTGGATGGAAGCTGCTGAATAAAGTTTAAAAAATACATTAATCTGACCATTTGTCCGGTCAAACATTGCAAGATTGTAGTGGAATTTTATTCTTGGAAAGGTGGAAAACCCTCTGAACCACTATTCAGACTACCATGTGACACAAACTCTCCATTGTAACCAGACATTTCAGTCTTCATCCTACATGGTGGAACACCGGAGGAACACTTGGTGAACTCAGCGGTCTTCACACCTTTCCCTTGGATGGGAAGGAGGAAACCTTCGCCACCACAGTCTGGCTTCAGATGGAGAGGGGAGTGGTGCATTGTGGTCCATGCTGGAGAACAGAGGCTGCGATGATCCAGCAGGATGGCGTGTTAGAGAGCACGTCTGTCGCAGGGCTGCACCCTGGAGCTCCTCCAGCAGAGAGGCTTCACGAAGCCAGAAACTCAGAGTGGGTCGAGGAAAACGTCTGCCTCCGTTTGAAGCACGGCTCGTTGTTCAAACCATAAACAACTCAAACATTTACAGAGATCGCAAATGATTTTGCGTCGTCAGGCACAAACGCCCAAACAAGGCAACAATAAATCTTATTTTTAAAGGATGATGTTGACTGGGGTTAGGTCTTCCTGCCAGCTGTAAGGATCGAACACACGACCTTCTGGGTCAAGGACCGTCTCTGTAACCGAGCTGTCGTGTTTTTTCATCAGTTCTACTGTAGAACCAATAGAACTGAAGGTTTCTGTCTTTGTTCAAAAGATGCTTTCAGGGTTCCCAAGTCATAAAGTCCTGAACCTGTTCTCCCTTCCTGGTTAATGTTCTTAATGTCATCTGAAACATTCAACAATTCCCTGACCTTCCCAGTCTGGAGCCTCCAGGACCAGTGGGAAGGCTTTAGTATGGCTACAGCTTAGTATCAGACTTTCGTCACAACTGGCACCAAAGAACAGGACAAGAAAATACAGAAAAAGAAGGATAGAAGTGATGGAGAGACCAGAGAGATGGAGCAGGAGAAAGAGAGGAGAGTAAAGGAGAGATATGAAGGGATGACTGACCGGGCAGCCAGGCAGAGAGAGGGTGAGAAAAAAAGAGAAAGAGCGTAGCCAGATGATTGACAGCCAGGATATTAGCCGGCCTATTGGTCCCCTGGATGGACGGAGGCTCCTCCCATCAGGCCCGGGATGGAAACGGACCAATAGGCTGCTTTCTGCTGATCACACAAACCGCAACAAAACAGAGAAGGGAGGAAAGGATGGGGAGGGCTGAGGAAAGGAAGGAGGGAGGGAGGGAGGGAGGAGGGACAGAGGAAGGAGGGAGGAGGAAGAGGTGGGGTGTCTTTTAAGCGATGCCAGGAGAGAGACAGATTAATCTTGGTCATGCATTATGGATGCCTGCACTGTGTGAGCGCCGCTATTAAGCGTGTCACGGGGAGGAACACATGAGGCACGCACACACACACACACACACACACACACACACACACGCACACGCACACGCACACGCACACGCACACGCACACACACACACTAACCCTAACAGTTTCTCTGTAGGCTTCAGGACCTTAAGACCCATTCAACAGAAAGCAACACTGATGACCTGAGACTAAATGAACAGTGTTTAGTACTGTACTACTAAACCATCTGTTAGACCCCTAGACCTCTGGACCCTAACATAAACCTGACCCTAAATCTAGCGTCAATAATAAATCCTTATCCTAAACCAGCCCCTTGAAGAAGTGTGGACCGGCTAAACTGAACCCAAGATGGAGGTCTAGACCTCAAACTGGTTCTCACAAGGATAAAAAGTAGCAGACGCTGAGGCTTTCATCCTGTCTGACTCAACCTGGACAGTCTAGATTCAGGACTCAACCTGGACAGTCTAGATTCAGGATTCAATCCCCATCCACACAGGAGACAGCAGCCCAGAGGTTTCACCAGAAGGTCACTAGTTCCTAGGACTGGCTGGGGGAAAAATCTAATAAGTACTAGCCGGTCGACCATCACACCAATATGAGCTTGCTGGACATCCCATTCTAAAACCATGGGCATCAATATGGAGTTGGACCCGCCCACTCTTCTGGAAGGCTTTCCACAAGCTGTTGGAGTGTCTGAGGGGATTAGTGAGGTCAGGCAGTGATGTTGGACGAGAAGGCCTGGCTCACCATCGGCGTTCTACTTCCTCCCAAAGGTTCAGTGGGGTTGAGGTCAGGGCTCTGTGCAGGCCAGTCCAGTTCCTCCACACCAAACTGGTCTAACCATGTCTTTATGGACCTGGCTTTGTGCACAGGGGCTCAGTCATGCTGGAACAGCAAAGGGTATTCCCAAACTGTTGCCACAAACTTGGAAAAGCCCAATTGGCTAAAATATCTTGGTATCCTGTAGCATTAAGGAGCACCTGAACTCAATAACTAGTAGGGGGTCCACTGACTTTTGGCCATACAGTGTATGAGACAACATGAAACTTTAATGATCCCTGTTATCTCCAGACTCTGCAGTAATAATGTGTCCGAACCGCCGAGATCTTCTTGACACCTTATTAATGTTAAACATAACAACACACGTTAATCAAGATGCTTCACCTGAACCTGGAAGTGCCTCGGTCCTCCAAGGAGAGGCTAGTGGTGAAAGAATGTATTGGACCTTCAGAGTGGAGCCTCCAGTCAGAGTGATAATAACACCACCCCTCTCTGCTGACACACCTGCTCGTCCAAGCGCTCCTCATCTCTCTTCATTTGGGTGACATAATCTATGGGTGTGATATTCAGAGGACAGCGGCCCGGTAATTAACAACCAGCTCCCTCAGAGGCCTTTGTCCTTGGTCGCTGGCAAGGAACTTTCTGGAGGCTTCCCTGGGGGTTGGGGTGGGGGGGTAACAGCTGGCCTGCCTGGCAGATTGAAAACTCATCTGTCGCTTCTTAACGGTCCGGATGGTTCTGCATGTCAATACGCTGCCGAGTCCAGTAGGGGGGGAACTCCAGCCAGACAGGAAGTGAGACTGAAACCTGTCTTGGCTTCAGAGGCTGATCAAGAGGTTCACTCAAACACAAGCTGATACTTGACACAGTCAGGGTGAAGCAGACCCAGCCATTATGGTTATGACATCATTCTGTAGTCTATTATGGTTATGACATCATTCTGTAGTACATTATGATTATGACATCATTCTGTAGTCCATTATGGTTATGGCATCATTCTGTAGTCCATTATGATTATGACATCATTCTGTAGTCCATTGTGGTTATGACATCATTATGTAGTCCATTATGGTTATGACATCATTCTGTAGTCTATTATGGTTATGACATCATTCTGTAGTCTATTGTGGTTGTGACATCATTCTGTAGTACATTATGATTATGACATCATTCTGTAGTCCATTATGGTTATGACATCATTCTGTAGTCCATTCTGATTACTGGTTGGTCGACACCTTTCTAGTCTTCTTTCTTGTAATAAATGACGCATCACGGCGCTCAGGGAAACGACTCGCCGCTACCATGAGCTCGTCAGTTTATTGCCCCGTGGAGGGCGAGGGGGCAGACATGTTGCCCCGTTTGCCTCCTTACATCCACTCTGCAGATGTTTCCACAGCACAGTTACTCACTGGAGCAGGAGGATATGTACTCCCATGCCCCCCACACACACACACACACACACACACACACACACACACACACACACACACACACACACACACACACACACACACACACACACACACACACACACACACACACACACACACACCGCTGTAGAGAGGTCAGTGGATAAAGTGCAGCCCCCCAGGTAGCTGACATTTCTGTGTGTGGTGTTTTTACTGGAGGACATGAGTTGAGTTCCTGCTATGTGGGGACAGGATACCCCGAGGGAGGGGGGGGGGGGTGAGGGGGGTGAGGTGAGGGGGTGAGTGAGGGGGTGAGGGGGGTGAGGTGAGGGGGTGAGGGGCAGGTCAGACCACTCACCAGGAGGGTCTATGTGTGAGTGAATGTGTAGTTTTCTCTTGTTGTTACAGAAATCAGCAGAACGCAGAAAAACCTCCCTATCATATATGGTGTGTGTGTGTGTGTGTGTGTGTGTGTGTGTGTGTGTGTGTGTGTGTGTGTGTGTGTGTGTGTGTGTGTGTGTGTGACTAACCCTTCACCAGTCTGTATTTATCAGCCTCTCATCTTTCTGAGCCGACTGAGCTGATCGATAAATCAATGACCGATCAGTAATCCATTACTCTGGTTCTCTCTCCGACCAGATTACAATACTAACCCTGGATTACTATTAAAACAACAGATTACCACTGAGACTCAACCTGGCCATGATGGTCACCATCCAGGTAAGAGGGTAATCTAACATCAAGTAATCCCTAACATTGAGTAATCCCTAACATTGAGTAATCCCTAATAGTAATCCCTAACATTGAGTAATCTCTAACACTGAGTAATCCCTAATAGTAATCCCTAACACTGAGTAATCCCTAACACTGAGTAATCTCTAACACTGAGTAATCCCTAACATTGAGTAATCCCTAATAGTAATCCCTAACTCTGAGTAATCCCTAATAGTAATCCCTAACATTGAGTAATCTCTAACATTGAGTAATCCCTAATAGTAATCCCTAATAGTAATCCCTAATAGTAATCCCTAATAGTAATCCCTAATAGTAATCCCTAATAGTAATCCCTGGCATCAAATAATGCCGAGCCATGAACAGAAAGCCAAAGGTGAGCCTGTTACCACTTGTTGGCTAATTTAACAGTTAAACCTCCTCTAGGAGTCTCCCTCTCTCTACCTCCCCCCCCCTCTCTCTCCCCCCTCTCTCTACCTCCCCCCGCCCCCCCCCCTCTCTCTCCCCCCTCTCTCTACCTCCCCCCCCCTCTCCCTCTCCCCCCTCTCTCTACCTCCCCCCGCCCCCCCCTCTCTCTCTCCCCTCTCTCTACCTCCCCCCCTCTCCCTCTCCCCCCTCTCACCTAATGTCATTAGTTCCTTGTGTCTCTATTCTGGGCTCTGAGACACCCGATCCCTCTGACTGACTGTTTTGGAGGAAAAACAATGAGAGAGAGTCCAATGACAACAGGATCACGCTCACGCTCTCACACACACACACACACACACACACACACACACACAGAGGAATATAAGGCATGCAGTGTGCACACAGACACGTTTCTGAATTAGAAAAAAACACTGATGCTGGAAAATATCACCATAAAAATGAGATTGGGTCTCCCTCCCTCCCTCTCCCTCCTCCCTCCTCTCCCTCTCCCCTCTCCCTCTCCTCTCTCTCCCCCTCTCTCTCTCCCCCTCCCTCCCTCCCTCCCTCCCTCCCTCTTTGACGTCCTTGATCAAAACAATGCCGCCAACTGAAAGCAGAAAAGCTTCAAAGGAGAACCCAGTGGATGAAGCTGCTGGTCATGAAGCTGCTGCTGAACCTGGTGAGAGTTGGAGGTTACTCTCTCAGCTGCAGCCTGACCAAAGGTCCCTGATGTTGACAGCCAACAGCAGATAAACTGTCATAATATCAAACTGTTGATGTCTGAACCTTTATTGAACTCAGAAAGAAACAATACTCAATCAATGATCAATATCAATTAAAACATGTGTTGTTCCCGCTACCTGGTAACTCCAACCCTCCAGTCAGAAAACCTCCTGATCTGAAACACCGTGATGAATGGAGGACAGAGATCCTCTTCCTGTTAGATCTTGGCTGTCTGATGTTCTGCATTTCCCAGAATGCCTTTCCCCAAACACCCATAAAAGGGGTTGGTGGCCACATGGGCATTTAAAAAGCTAGTTTGGGGTGTGTCTATGATCATGGCCACACCCCTTACTCAAAAGACAACATGTCTTGTGGCTGCATTGCATTCTGGTCTATCTTGGCTACCGCATTGCATTCTGGTCTAGCTTGGCTACTGCGTTTCATTAAAGTCATGTACCTTTCCAAACTAGTACATCTATCTATCTATCTATCTATCTATCTATCTATCTATCTATCTATCTATCTAAACTCCACCGCCAACCAGCGCCAGCTCACTCCACGTCCTCACCAGATCAGTCCTGATGGCCAAATCATGCCTGTAATCCACCTGAGGCCACGTCCACACTGAGCCGTCAATTTGAAACCATATTTATTTCTCTGGACTTTTGAAATGACGTTTTATTGTCAGGTGATCCGGGTCTGACCACGCCCATGGAGGAAAGTTTGGTTTAGCGTTCGAAAACACTAGACACAGAAGTGCTGTTTTTTCAAATTTAAGCGCTTAGTGTGGACGTGGCCTAAACGTTGTGTGGTGTTAAACCTTGGACAAAAAAGGACAGCCCAATCTCTCCTTGACCACAAGACAGCCACTTCCATTCACTCCTCTCCTCCGACCCCGAGCACAGAAGCAAGGCTAAATACCACAGAGGAAGAACCAGCCTGAGGCGAGGTGCTAAATCACTGCTCACCGACGGGCGTGCTAGCATGGGAAACACTGCCTCGGGGTGAGAGAGGGAGGGAGGAGGTAAGCTAAGGCGCCAGGGGGGCTATTTGAGGGTCTTACGGTATTTAATTTTGCTAAAATGCCCTGAGAGAGAATTAGAGAAACTGGCCGTCCACTGGCTGGCTGAGCCTCCTGAGGCCTGGAGGGGATCAGTCCTCCATGTCGCTGCTGTCCTCCAACACGTGAGTCCATTGCTGCTTTCCATTAAATTAAAATTATGATGCATCAAGCTGAAAAACGCAAATGAAAAATATCTCCTCGCCATCGCAGTGGAATACATGACGACGTGACACCACCCGGCTGGACAGTATCCATCAGTGTGTCTGAGAACTGGCAGGTGGATGTCTTTGTTTTGGTTGTCAGACAGAATGAAACACCAACATAGCTGCTGTTTATTCACCTGACAAGAAAGCTTCAAACCTTCAAGAAACCCTCAAACCTTCAAGGAGAAACCATCAAACCTTCAAGAAGAAACCATCAAACCTTCAAGAAACCTTCAAACCTTCAAGAAGAAACCTTCAAACCTTCAAGAAGAAACCTTCAAACCTTCAAGAAGAAACCATCAAACCTTCAAGAAGAAACCTTCAAACCTTCAAGAAGAAACCATCAAACCTTCAAGAAAAAACCATCAAACTTTCAAGAAGAAACCTTCAAACCTTCAAGAAGAAACCATCAAACCTTCAAGAAGAAACCTTCAAACCTTCAAGAAGAAACCTTCAAGAAGAAACCACCAAACCTTCAAGAAGAAACCATCAAACCTTCAAGAAGAAACCATCAAACCTTCAAGAAGAAACCATCAAACCTTCAAGAAGAAACCATCAAACCTTCAAGAAGAAACCATCAAACCTTCAAGAAGAAACCTTCAAACCTTCAAGAAACCATCAAACCTTCAAGAAGAAACCATCAAACCTTCAAGAAGAAACCTTCAAACCTTCAAGAAGAAACCATCAAACCTTCAAGAAGAAACCATCAAACCTTCAAGAAAAAACCATCAAACTTTCAAGAAGAAACCATCAAACCTTCAAGAAGAAACCATCAAACCTTCAAGAAGAAACCATCAAACTTTCAAGAAGAAACCTTCAAACCTTCAAGAAGAAACCTTCAAACCTTCAAGAAGAAACCATCAAACCTTCAAGAAGAAACCTTCAAACCTTCAAGAAGAAACCATCAAACCTTCAAGAAGAAACCATCAAACCTTCAAGAAAAAACCATCAAACTTTCAAGAAGAAACCTTCAAACCTTCAAGAAGAAACCATCAAACCTTCAAGAAGAAACCATCAAACCTTCAAGAAGAAACCTTCAAACCTTCAAGAAAAAACCATCAAACTTTCAAGAAGAAACCATCAAACCTTCAAGAAGAAACCATCAAACCTTCAAACGAGTTTAATCTATCGATCAATACATCATCATCTGCATCATCAATCTGCATCATACTTTGATCAAAACCATTAGTCACTAAGACAAATTCCTGTATATTTAGTGCTTTTGACCATGGAGAGAGGAGGAGAGGAAAGAGGAGGAGAGAGGAGAAATGAGGAGAGAGCAGAGAGGAGAGAGGAGGAGAGAGGAGGAGAGAGCAGAAAGGAGAGAGGAGGAGAGGAGAGAGAGGAGAGGAGAGAGAGGAGGAGAGAGCAGAGAGGAGAGAGGAGGAGAGGAGAGAGAGGAGGAGAGGAGAGAGAGGAGGAGAGAGGAGGAGAGAGGAGGAGAGGAGAGAGAGGAGGAGAGCAGAGAGAGGAGAGAGAGCAGAGAGGAGAGAGAGGAGGAGAGAGGAGGAGAGAGCAGAGAGGAGAGAGGAGGAGAGGAGAGAGAGGAGGAGAGAGGAGGAGAGAGCAGAGAGGAGAGAGGAGGAGAGGAGAGAGAGGAGGAGAGAGGAGGAGAGAGAGGAGGAGAGAGGAGGAGAGAGCAGAGAGAGAGGAGAGAGAGGAGAGAGAGCAGAGAGGAGAGAGAGGAGAGAGAGGAGGAGAGAGCAGAGAGGAGAGAGGAGGAGAGAGGAGAGAGCAGAGAGAGAGGATAGAGAGGAGAAATGAGGAGAGAGGAGGAGAGAGCAGAGAGGAGAGAGGAGGAGAGAGAGGAGGAGAGAGGAGAAGAAAGGAAAAGCAGTACATCACTACCAGAGTAATAAATCAATCATTGATTTATTGATCGTCTCGGTGGGTCCAGTGAATCAATAATGCTTCAGCCTGACCTGGACACTGTCCGTCTGTCTCAGTGGGTAGAGCAAGGCACTACCCGGGTTAGGGGTTCAATTCCCTGTAGCTCAACAGAAAATACTAGCTGATAAAACAGATTTGAATAAATGAAAAAACAACTTTATTATTTATTAACTACGATTAACTTTAATTATTATTATTTATTTAAATTATTGTTTGGCAAGATAAATGAACCATTATATCATATTATTATTATTATTATTATATGATATATTATTACTATATCATATCATATTATATCATATATTATATTATTATATCATAGTATTACTGTATTCTGGTTTAACAATTCAACTAAAATCTAAAATTAACTAAATTTGTTGATTTTCAGACAGTTGATATCACTCTCTCCCCATACATGTGTGTGTATGTCTGTGTATATATGTGTGTGTGTATGTGTGTGTGTAGGGCACAGCAGCGCTCTGAGAGTGCCAACCTCACCCAGGGCACAGGACGCTGGCAGCTGGGCCCAGTCCTAGAGGAGGCTGGCACACGCACGCGCACGCGCACGCGCACACACACACACACACACACACACACACACACACACACACACACACACACACACACACACACACACACACACACACACACACACACACACACACACACACACACACACACACCTTGTTAGACCCTCTCCTCTTCCTGATCAGCAACATGGACGCCGCCGCTGACCTAAATGTGTTTTTATAGCAGAGACGCCACGGCGCTCTGGGGTGAGACGGGATTTGGTGAGTGCTTTTTATTTATTTATTTATTTATTTTAAATCAGCGTTGCTGTTACGTAAGAGGACAAGAGTTGCGATGATGCAACGGAGACTAAAGGGGCAATCAGCGACGAATCGCAGAATCAGACTTCTCAAACTGAAAGTGGAAAGTTGAGCGCCGCCCGAAGCCAAGCGACGTTTAGACGTCAGCGGGACGGGAAGCACTCAGCCCAGCGGATGGAGACAGAGCCGACCGACGGCAGGCATCGACCGGGCACAGTGGAAGTACTGAACTACAAATGGCTGATGAGTGGAGTGGGCAGGTAGCTGCTCAGTGTGTCACTCTAGGAGTCAGGGCTGTTGTGGCGCTTGAACCTGTGACCTTTCCATGCCATGAAGACAGATCATGGACCGTCCAGTCTCTCTTGCCTGTTAGTGTAGCGGAGACGTTCATTTTCACTATTTTGCAGACAGCCAAATATGTAAAGGCTGACATCATGACAGGCTATCAGTGACACCACCACATTCAGTTTGGCTCACCAACAAACACATCATGCATCTTCCAACCTCTCCATGTGCGTCTCCAGCTGCAGTTTGATTCCAGCCACCTGCTGCTTTGCCCTCCAACAGAATAGTGACTTTGCTCTTTTGGACTGCAACCAAAGAGTGTCACTGTTTAGAAGATGGATCACTCAACAGTATAAACCTTCTGAACGGGGGACATGAACCCTCAACGTGTTCTCCAAGCTAGCACCATGAGGAACAAATCAGCATCATCACGAACAGACATCAGACTTTCTATTAACACAACACACTCAGAGGAGAGTCTGGTACCCAGAAACAGAAAGAGAGTGAGAGCTCTTTGCTTTTTCCTCCTCTCAGTAATGGCATATCTATAGGTTTCTGTCCCACCCTCCCTCATCCCTCTGATGTAATAGAGGAGTGCTGGCTAAGGGTGTGTGTGTGTGTGTGTGTGTGTGTGTGTGTGTGTGTAAGGGGGGGGGGGGGTTGGCCAATAGCCCCCCCACACACACCACCACCACCCAGATGGCACTAGCTGGCGAGGTGGGTGAGCGACCAGCCTGTGGGCAGCTGTCAGTGTACGTTAGTGTCAACGGCCATTCATCAGCCTCGACCAACCAGTTACCGCAGACCCCCCACTCACACACACACACACACACACACACACACACACACACACACACACACACACACACACACACACACACACACACACACACACACACACACACACACACAGAGTGTAATGTTGTGGCATCTACCACTACAATTAACCATAATTAACTACAATTAAGAATCTACCCACAACCCAATTAAATAAGTAAGAACAGGATATGAGGTCACAGTGGATATGAGGTCACAGTGGGTATGAGGTCACAGTGGATAGGAGGTCACAGTGGGTAGGAGGTCACAGTGGGTAGGAGGTCACAGTGGGTATGAGGTCAGAGTGGATATGAGGTCACAGTGGATATGAGGTCACAGTGGATATAAGGTCACAGTGGATATGAGGTCACAGTGGGTATGAGGTCACAGTGGATAGGAGGTCACAGTGGATAGGAGGTCACAGTGGGTATGAGGTCACAGTGGATAGGAGGTCACAGTGGGTATGAGGTCACAGTGGGTATGAGGTCACAGTGGGTATGAGGTCACAGTGGGTAGGAGGTCACAGTGGATAGGAGGTCACAGTGGATAGGAGGTCAGAGTGGGACCTCGACAGGATCAGATCCTCAATAGACGCATCAACATTTATTCTCAGGGTTGCTCTGGACTAAGACAGTGGTTTCCAAAGCGAGGTCCAGGGACTCACAGGGGTCCTGGAGGGTTTTCCAAGGGGTCCCAAGAGAAATGTGCCATTGTTTTACTTCAGTATTGTTTTGTTTGGTCGTATAAGCTTCAGTTTTTAAATCGATAAGTAGAAATAACTAAATAGAAGTCGTATCCAGCAGGAGCCTAGTGGGTTCAAACCGCTGGCCTGGCTGGGCCTGTGGTCCTCCCTCCGTCAGGAAGGAGAGAGGAGGATGGAGGAGGAGAGACGAGGAGATGAGGAGATGAATATTAAAGGGAATTCCTGATACAGTGTCAGCCATGAATATGGAGGAGGCCTGGAGCGGCGCTCCGTCTGGCTGGATGCTGCATATGGATGTGAGGCTGGTAGGCAGGTCGGAGACCGGGAACCTCCAGACCTCCAGTTACTACCGTCCTAACAAACCGGGCCTACATGGATCTACAGAGAACCTTTAGTGACTTAAAGAACCGATTCAGAAAGGATCTCTAGATCACCTCTAGTTCTACAGGTTGGATCAAGACGTTTTGCCTGTGACAATGAAATTCAAGACTGAAATAAAAGTGAGAATTAAAACAACTGTAGATCAATCTGAATGGACCAAATCTCCCCACCGGGATCAATAAAGTTTCATCTCATCGTAGAATATAGGTGTGGCTCCCCAGAAACACACCACAACATTTTTAAGACCTTTAAGACTTGAAATGCTTTAACTGAGAACCATGGTGGTTCGTTAGGAGAGAGAACGGGATCCAACCAGCTACAGGAAACCACCCCAGAACACAAGGCATTATGGGTAGAAGAGAACTGTGGTGGTTCGTTAGGAGAGAGAACGGACTCTGTACTTGAATTTCAGGTGACAACATTTTTCTGAAGTGGATATATTCAGCATTTCAGGAATTAAACCCATGAAATGTCAACCAGAAAGAGGATGAGCAGAACCAAAACCAAGGGGGCGGGGCATCAGTTTGACAGACATGTAGTGGACAAGTTCTACATTTATGTGGTGGGAGATGAAAACAGGACGTCAGCCTGAAGCAGACAAACTGAATTCAAATCCAAACTAAAACCAAATCCGAATCATTCCAACAACCCTGAGCTCCCCGATGCTGCTGGGAGAAGCCTGGTTATACGGTCGTTATGGTAACGACGGTACCGTTCACCAGTTCTTCAACCCAGATTCTTTCACTCTGAAGAGACGCCCCAAAATTTAATCTGCTCATTAGATGGAAGACGAAAAAGGTCATTTCCCCTCCTGCTGCGCACACGCACACGCACACGCACACACACGCACACACGCACACGCACACACACACACCTTACTGTCTGCAACCCGTTTTACAGCTGGATTCCTCGAGGTCACGACACACGACGAAGACGATGTGGTTTATTTTTTAACCTTCATCCAGACATCTTGCTCAAGGGCACCTTAACAGTGTTTGTTGAGATACTAAGCATCTCAGGTGAGGGCATTCGAACCGGCAACCTGGTTCTACTTCATGTTTATTTTCTTGTATTTTATTAATTTTTTTATGTTGCTGCAATGCCTTCATTTCCCCCCGGGGATCAATAAAGTATCTATCGCTCCATCTATCCATCTATCCATCCATCTATCTTCCAGTCACAAGCCCATGTCTCAGTAGGTGGAAATAGCTGGAAGGAGACTGTGTGTTCATCAGACTAGTAAATACACTGAAATGAAAGCTGAGAAGGTTATGTTTCCAACGATAACAAGCACTTGCTTATTGAATAGTGCAAATAGAGATAAAGAGATATATAATCTCCAGCCACTCTGGGACCAACTGAGCCGGCCAGCCAGCCAGCCAGCCAGCCAGCCTGTCTGTCTGTCTGTCTGTCTGTCTGTCACAAACACACACACACACACACACACACAGAGAGACACTTCACAAAAGCAACCACACAGAACTTGATTTCTACTATTTTCATTTATTGGATTGGCAGCAACAGTGAAACCATAGCCTTTGACAAAATTCCAGAAATAAAAAAATAGATAGTGTGTAGTTGAACTGACTGTCTCCTAACCAGAACACCAGCAGCCTAGTTGATTTAACACAAACGGATGTGCCATCCCTCCAAGATTTTTTTTGCCTGTACAGCAGGTTGAAAACAGATACACACACTTTACAGACAGTGTACTCTTATATACCGAGTCATAGTTTGAACGTAACTAAATAAATAAATAGACTTTATCCTGTAAATAATCAATCTCTTTTTCTTAGATGCAACACTCTACCCAATGCACTTGAAAGTATGACGCTTTTTGGACAAAATGACATTTTAGTTTTTCTACCACTTCAGTTTGGTCGTTACGATACATACAGGTAAAAAATGACTTCTTTCAATATCCATCCAGTGACTCCGAGCCACACTGCTCAACATCCCTCAACAGAGGAATCGTACAAAAGGAAGGAATATTTGTGCAACTGCTGACCAAATATTCTACTCAATGTAGTTGGTGATATTCCAACTACAGTACATAGGAATAACTGAGCTATGATATTTTAGGCTACTACAGCATGTCGAGTATTAAAATCACACAGATATTCCATGTTGAATTACAAACTGTACCTAGTTGGTTTTAACATCCAGCTCTCAAAGCAAGACTTGAGAATATTGCCGCGTACAAATCAAGTTGGATTCACCGTCGATACGAGCTGCCGACTGTGAAGCTGTCGGTAGGACGTGGGGATACCTTGTAGGCTCCCATATCTCCCACTTGGCGTCACAAAAAAAACTCGTGGCAGCAAATCCACTGATCTCTGGAGTCCAAGGTGACAGAAATCTAAATAACCAATCAATAATCACATTAATAAAATCAACTCAATCAAGAAAAGCGAGTCGGCAGTCCAACCAGTTAAATGTGAACATTTCCAAGTTCTAGCGAGATGTCATCCCGTTTGTCCAACATGGCGCGGCATCATACAGTATGTATATGTTCAGATAGCTTATGAGTTGGATTGAATGTGAGTTATTGCTGTACTGTTGTTGTGTGCAGCTTGAAGTTTGTCAAGACATTGGAAAGATATTAAAACTCACCTAGTGCCCCGCTGAACTCCACCAGAACACTACAACATCAAAAAAGTACCAAACCTCTCACATTTGACACTGCTCTGCTGTGGCTCTTCACTGTGTTCTTTAGAAAACCTTGTATGTTCTAGACATCTTGTCGCTGATTGCATCTTGGAGTCTGATTGCCTATGATCTCTGCCATTACTTGACCGGTGCTTGCTGCAAGTGGAAACCCTTCTGAACTTATCATCAGCTCATGGAAAACTAACTCCACTGGCAATGCACCTTCAATTTGAAATATGTGGATGAGCAAGAAGGGGGCTCATGGTCACAAGGTATGGTCATACACGACGCCATGCAGCTGGACTATGTTGAAAAAGTGCACTGTGTCCATGTAACCATTGGAGGATAAGAATGAACTTCCCAACATCTATTTTTCACCTTACCTAGAAAATATACATCTTTAGGCACATATACAGAACAATCTGTAATGCATTAAAATGAGGACTGACTTACACGAGATACTGTAAAGCAGCATAGAGTCCAACAACAGTCACAATATCAAGGGGTTTGCTGTGTCACTTGGTTTCTAGCATGGCCGAGAACACACTACAGGCAAGGTCTAAACCACAGATGACCAACACCACTACATGAGTAGAGAGGGAGATCAGGACAAGTCATCGGTTATTGTACGTGGTCATGAGTAGGATTTCTGCTTTGACGTTGTCTAGAAGAATCCAATGGTCACGGGAATGTACAAGGTAAATCATTGGAAGGACTACACTACTTTTGGGAGTCTGCAGGGTGCCTGGACGACACCGGGCGTCTGCACTTCGTACGTTAAAAGCCCCAGGTGGGAGAACAGTCTTTGCACTTTAACAAGCTGGGAGGAACTGATACTGTTTGGGGTCAGTATCAAACACCCCCTAGTCATCTGAGGCCTGGGCACAGTTACAAAGTTCATGACAGAAGATCAAGAAAGAAAAAGCAAGACCACTTACTGAGCTGTTGTCCCAGCTTATATATATTGCCCAAATTTAAAGAGGGTTGACCCCAAGAACACTGAACATTAAATATTGTGTTTGTTCTTGGAGACATTCTTGGTCTACCCAGTCTGAAGCCAACACAGCCCTGGCCTCAGTCTGAATCCTGGAAGCTGCTTTCCAGCAACTTCTCATCTTTACGGTCTCAAGACAAAATAACATTTTAGGACTGCTCAACCAGTCAAGGCCATCTGTTATTTAACAACAGCATAATGGGTGTCACTATTATCACTGTGTGTTCATATAGTTAGCAAGTCTAATGAAACCCATTTACACCCTTTACCGAGGAGAGTGAGTACAAATAAGGGTTGTAGGCTGATCTTGTACTTCCTAATGACAGTTATGAGAAGTATGCAGCCCTCCAGTGGAAGGCCAATCCATCCAATCCAATAAAACATTTGGTGTTTTGGAATTTACAATTCTGTCTTCCCGCTAGCTCCGACCTGGCTGATGACATACAGTGAAATGTAAACGCTTAAGCCTGAGAAAGCCACGGTGAGACTAGTTTCTATGTGATCCACAGCTAAAACCCATACCACAGATTAAAAGCCACCACAGAGTGCTCGTCTCCCAGTAAATCATGTTGTTTAGACAATACACCTCCTTGGAAAGCTTGTAATGCAATAAATCATGGTTTAACATGACCGAGGCGATGCCACTGGTGTCAGCTCACAGAGACTATCACAACAGGGATTTTTTCAGCTAGGTTTAGCCCTGCCAATTCAGTCCAAAGTTCACCAGCTGTTAAGCTTGTTACGATTCAAGCTTTTAATTTGTATTTTCTTGGAACATTCTTTTCCTGTGAAACCCTTCAGATGGAGCAGGAGTTCGCCCTCTTCCGTGGTTTGGGCTCCCCGAAGTCCCTGTCGTCGGCAGCGCAGTGGCTGAAGGAGCAGATTGTCTGCGAGAGCCTGCGCATGCCCAAGCGGAACACGCTATTGGACAGGCTGTAGATGACGCAGTTGCAAAAGCTGTTGCTAATGGCCAGCCAGGTGGTGACGAAGGAGAGGGCGGGGCTATCCAGCACATGGGAGCTCTCCAGCAGGAAGTAGATGATGTAGGGCAGCCACAGCATGTAGAAAACGCTGGTGATGCGGAAGAGCACCATGGCGTAGCGCCGGTCCGGCCCGTGCCCTCCGTGATGCCCGCCGCCGCTGCCCTCGCCAGCCTCCATCTCCTGGCTGGGGAAACGCGCCCGCCGTTCGCTGATATCCCTGTTGTGCTGCTGGCAGATGCGGAAGATGTGATAATAGGTAAAACAGACCACGAGAGCAGCAGGTGCGTACAGCAAGCACACCACGAAGCCTGTGAAGAGGGCCGAGGTGGGCCAGGAGTGGGCGCACCACTCAAAGATGTCCCCGTGGTAGCCCGGCTTGCCCCACCCAAAGAAGGAGGGCAAGAAGACCAGGCTGGAGTAGACCCAGATGAGGGCGATGCAGCCACGAAGCCGGCAAGGTGTCACCAGCTGGTTGTAGGACAGCGGCTTGGTGATGGCCAGGTAGCGGTCGACACTGATGCAGGCCAAGCAGGCCATCGACACGCTCTTGAGAACGGAGATGACGTAGCTGAAGACCTGGCAGGTGATGGGCTCCTGGACGCCCGCCGGGTAGTGGAGCAGAGACAAGGGTGGGCACCAGGCAGCTGAGGCCCACCAGGAGGTCGGCATAGGCCATGGTCTGGATGAAGTAGCTGGTGGTGTAGTGGTGCAGCAGCGGGGCACAGTGGAACACGAAGATGACGGTCAGGTTCCCGGCGATGATGAGCACCGTCAGCAGGACGATGACGGCCGTCTCCAGGACGCAGGCCTCCAGGCCCTCGTTCTGGCCCCAGCCCAGGGGACAGGAGTGGTTGGAGGCCCCGCCAGGGAAGAGGTCTCCCAGACTGCTATTGGCAGTGGGCACCAGGTCCGTCGGCAGCTCAGACTGGTTCATTGTTTTGGGCGCTATCCAGGTGGGTCAGGTTTGTGGCGTGCCACCCACAAGGCAGATGGCCTGTAACTGGAGACCTACCTGCCCTGCCCCCGCCCCCCCCCCCGCCGGGTGTCTGCAGCTTCCCTCAGTAAACGGAGCTCAATACTCTCTCTAGCAGTCACTCTCTCTTTCACCTCGCTCTCACATAGCTGGGTCTCAATCAAATGAACACCGACTAGAGGAAAATCAATACAGCCTCTGGGAAGGCAGGACGACCCGCTCGGCTCTCCTTTTCCAATCAGTCATGCTTAGTGGAGGTAGTGGGTGGGTAGCATTCGGGAGTAGACAGGAAAAAAAGCTGTATTCCCTCAGCAAACAGAAAAGGGGCTACCGTTAGTGCCACAGCCAGCATCTATCCCAGAGACGAGCCTCCCTGATGCTTGGCCTGCCCGTCTGTGGCCTCATCTCCTGATTCTAATGAGGGTTGCCACCGGGAGGCTGAGGGCACAAGCTGTCCTCTCAAGGGCAGAGAGCAGAGAAGACACCAGGCAGGAAACCATTCAGGGAGGGGGAAGCATGAGGCAAGGCACACTCTCAACAGATCCTTCCCAGAGATGAAATAAGTCGAGGAGCATGTGACTCCTCGTTCACACCGACAGATCAGAGGAAATGTATAGAAAGCAGTTACCTTCAACACATCATTTCATTCAAAAATAGCTTTTCAGGCTCTCCATCAGGAAAAGTAACAAGAGTCTCTCTTGGCAAATACCAAAGTCAGGACAGGAAAATTAGATCCATGTTTAGGGACTGCTGTGTGTTAGAATCAACCGTCCAGTACAGAGCTCCACAGTGCACGGTGCTGCTATGTTTTCTGTCCAGCAGTAGGCTTCCCTTATTTTGGTGGTCCTCCGGTCAGTGTCTGGAGCCCATGTATGCCCAGCTTTTGTCTGAATCAAAACACAGACACAGGCTAGAACAACACAGGGATCTCCGCGGGAGATAATGTCACAGCTCTCTCACACAGCGCCGGGGGGAAATGTGTTTACAAAGCATCCCTGGGCAAAGACAGGCAAAAAACCAGGCGCATGGACATGTCCTGCTGGGGTCCTCTTTGACAGCACACGTGTAGCGGTCTCACTTTAAATCCATACGCTGGCCACCAAGTTACCCGGATCGCAAAAATGCAAAAAGACAAAAGAAATGTAAAAGTGATCCAGTAGCCGGTG
Source organism: Hoplostethus mediterraneus (assembly GCA_034670385.1). Classification (NCBI taxonomy): domain Eukaryota; kingdom Metazoa; phylum Chordata; class Actinopteri; order Trachichthyiformes; family Trachichthyidae; genus Hoplostethus; species Hoplostethus mediterraneus. Next base: position 1,446,339 of record JAXDDW010000077.1, on the reverse strand, counting down.
AAAGCGGTGAATGTGGCAGGTGGAAGGACTCTCCAGGAGAAGTGAGAGGCCGGCTGAATAACTCGGCGCTCCTCTCACATCAACTCCTCAGCAATCCTGTTGCAGGCGCCCGCATGGAGGGGTGTGGGGATCAAACGGCGTCCCACTTGTTTATCCCATAAACTTGTTGTTGGTTGTGTTTTAGCCATGAAATCCTGAAGCATTGCCGCCATGCTCACCTCTCTCTGCTTGTTGGAGTATTGGTGTTATTACTTATACATGCCTCGGTCCTTTCAAATATGCTTTCTTGTTTAGTTGCAGAGGCATGTGGTCCGACGGTCTCCCTCTTGATCTCTCTCTCTTGTTCTGTCGCCCTGAACAATACGCTGGCAGGCGCAACAAAAGGGGAATCCACTCCAGCAGTATAAATAAAAGACCAAGTACCCGTCGGAGTCCCGGCGTTCAGCGGCGTCCTCTGCAAACCGCTTTTAGTTAAACAAGACGACCCGCGAACAAACCCTCAGATCCCGGCGTACAGCGAGAGATGAATGCGATGCAATCTATCAAAAGCGGTGAGGCAAAAAGGAAGGAGAAAAAAAAAAAAGATGACTGTGCTGATGGAAACGAAGAGTCAAATCTGCAGTGAGAACGGCGAGGGGACGAAGAGTCCCCTCAGCCTGGTGCAGTGAGAAGGAGAGATGCTGTGACTGGCTTACACCTCCCTCCCTCCCTCTCCACACACACTCTCTAGCTCGCACACTCACTCTCTCTCTCCACACACACACACACACACACACACACACACACACACACACCCGAGACCCTCCCTCCTTCTCGCTCTCTCTCCCTCAGCCTCTCGCTCGCCCCCCCCTCCCCTCCCGGCTGCACCTGAGGCTCTCTGCCACATTATTCTGTCTCTCCACTCGTTTTCTCCCACAGCTAAATTTGGACACGTTTCCTATTTACATATTACTTATCTCTCACAGTCCATTTTCTATTAACTAGAGCTCTCCCCCTCCTCCTCCCCCTCTCTCCTCCCTACAACCCCCCCCCCCCAGCCCCCAGTAGCCAAGCCCAGTTATGCCTGCCCCTTAGTTACAGTTGCCAGGCATTTCGACTAGTTGGGAGCATCCTCCGGCCAGCAGACGACAAAGAGGAACAAGTGATAGCAAATTGGCTGAGCAGGAGGGCGGATGGGGAGGAACGTGGAGCATGGCAGCCAGGCAGCGCAGGAACACTCGCCAAAAAGAAAAATTCAGCTGAACTTTGGCCGTGTTCATGCTTTTCAGCTGCTTCAAACTGCCTTTTGTACATTAAAGCCAATGGGGAAGATTACACTGCTCATGGATGTCAGCCAAACCAATCAGAGCGCATCGGGACAGACTGGGACAGCAACACGCAGAATGAAAATGGAGACGGTAGTGGTAGGAAAGTTGGTGAACAATGTAAAAAATACAACTGCCTTAAACAGGAATGGGAGCTGCAGCAGAGCAGAGCATCCATCCCTCCATAACACGGCGGAGATGCACCCTATTTGTTATATGGACGCTGACAGGAAATCGTCTCAGTGCACAGGAAGTGACAAATCAAATCTTAAGAGGAAAAATCCAAAGTGTCCTCAGCGACTTAACAGTCTGACCAGAGAAAGCTGAACCTCTTCACCACCTCCACCCCACCACACACTAAGACAGACACTTAGTTTACACTCAGGTTGCAGGATTTCTGGGTAATGAAGTCCTCAAAATTGAAACCGTTATCTCTCCCTCTTTGGGGTGGACAGCATGCAGAATGTGCTAGTGCAGCCAAGAGAACTTGACAGTAAAATCCAGCTTTACCTTCACTGGTTACTGCCAAAACACACCGGTTTAATAATAAACATCCCCGGTGGACCAGCTGGGTGATGTAGCGCAATATGGAAATGTAGGGAAGTCGGCAAGCGTCTGAACACAGATCCTACCAGCTCCGTAGCTCTGACCTCTGGACAGCAGAAAGAGAATTTCCCCTTCTGGCGTCAATAGAGTATCACAAAAATAATACACGGTTCAGCAAGTACAGTTGGTGTCTTTTAGTCCAGTTCATTTCTCGACTGCAGCACATTGACGCCTCCCAGAAGGCTCAGCAGAAGAACAGGCACAAGATCTACTCTGCAACGATGTGGGTTCAAATGCAGCTCAGGACCTTGGTGACCAAGATGAGCTGCTGACTACAGAGACTGTCCTGTAACCAAAATGTCACAGATTTAATCCCCACAACAACCCATGTGTGTCCACCAACAGTCATGTGTCCTGATGTAGGATCCTTGATCAACTCGCTCATCGTAAATCAGCTGAACACCATAACTGTACTGCCAAATAAATAAAGCGCACTGAGAACTATATTTGATGCCTGCATGTCATTCTCATTTCCAACACAGATACCAGAGAGGAGTTCATGAACGGTTAACCTCCAGCATCAGCTACTGCTGGAATCCATAGCAACCACTGGCATTCAGCCTTTATCTGACTCTCTTTATCCCTAATTAAAAGCAAGCAAAACGACGGCTGGAAACACAGACGATAACTCGACATGTGATTTAAACCACCATGATCAGTCTGTTAATATATGATAATAAATAAATAAGCTGCCTCGATGCAACTGTTAGAAGTTTGACCTTTAAAATAGGTCATCAAGGAGACACCCTGGGTAGCCGATACCCCCATAGACTCATCATGTATGAAGTGAGATTTCCCTTTAAAGGTATAATACCACGGGCTGCAACCTGAAACTGGAGAGAAGTAAAAAGCCTATCGCTGCTGGGCGTGAGAGAACGAGAGATGGAGCGAGGGGGGGAAAGGTCTTTGAATCGTCATGGAGACCAAATATGTTTCAGCACCTGTGTTGGATAATTTGGTCATTCAGAGAAAAAGAGAAAGAGACAGAAAGATAGATGGATCAGAGAGAGACGAGCGAACTGGAAATAAGAATGAGGTGGACACAGATCTGCTGTCCATGGAAGGATCCACCTGATGGGGATCTCTCAGCCCTCTGTTCTTTACCTCTGGAGGTGGGTGCTGATGAAAAACAGGACCAGAAGGTCTGCGTTAATAATTCATTCAGCTCCAAAACAAAGACAGCGGGGCCGCTTGGAAACAAGGTGGAGGCCGATTCACCTTTCACTGCCTCCCAGCATCCCCCCCTCCCCAGACGTCCTGCTGTTTTCAGCCTCTATGGCAATGTGTCGGACAAGCAGGGAGCTCACGTCTACCGTTACCGGCGCTTAGCTGATTGGTTCATCCAGAAACTTACAATGAGCAGCAGCATCTTGCTCAAGGACACTTTGGCACGACAAGGTCAAATACCCAGAACGGCTGGAAGAGGTCGAGTGAATGAGAAATGCTCTTCCTCAACAGCTACCATGAAGGTGTCCTTGAGACACTTGGAGTGGAGATACCCAGAAACTGTATGATGTGAAGCACACTGACTGTTACTGGGATCAAACCTGTGACCGTTCAGTTCGAAAGTCACTCTAATCAATAGGTCAAGCTAGCTGGCCTAGCTCCTTCCTAGTGCCTTCCTAGCTAGCATAGCTCCTTCCTAGTTGGCCTAGCTCCTTCCTAGAGCCTTCCTAGCTGGCCTAGCTCCTTCCTAGCTAGTTTAGCTCCTTCCTAGCTGGCCTAGCTCCTTCTTAGCTAGCGTAGCTCCTGCCTAGCTGGCCTAGCTCCTTCTTAGCTAGGGTAGCTCCTTCCTAGCTGGCCTAGCTCCTTCCTAGCTGGCCTAGCGCCTTCCTAGCTAGCTTAGCTCCTTCCTAGCTGGCCTAGCTCTTCCTAGCTAGCTTAGCTCCTTCCTAGCTGGCCTAGCTCCTTCCTAGCTAGCTTAGCTCCTTCTTAGCTGGCCTAGCTCCTTCCTAGCTGGCCTAGCGCCTTCCTAGCTAGCTTAGCTCCTTCTTAGCTGGCCTAGCTCCTTCCTAGCTGGCCTAGCTCCTTCCTAGCTAGCTTAGCTCCTTCCTAGCTGGCCTAGCTCCTTCCTAGCTGGCCTAGCTTCAGGGACTGGACTGTGTCAGGTCTAGGTAAATAAGAGCTACTGCTGGCCTGGGGGTGTACTGTAGTGCTGCTGGAATATTTGTTACTATTTTTAGATTAGTGCTCTGGCTTTGACCCTCTTTACTATTGGATGTTTTAATGTTGGATATGGAGGAATTTAAGGTTACTTCTACTAAGTTGCTCTGTATAGGAAAGCCAGCTAAATGTCTGAAATGTAAAATGTGAATGTGGCTACTAGACCGCTTAAAGAGCCCCTCACCCCAGAGGGCAGAGATGGACAGTGTGGTTAGTGGGGCAGATTAGTGCTGGTCTACCGCCTGGATACAAGCAGCCAGCCGGCACTATCAGCAGATCAACACACTAAACCTGCTTTTTAGCGCCTGCCTGCTGTGACTGAAACATGAGATCGTCTCGCATGCAGAAGCCAGTATTTACATTTACCTCCCAGGTAGGAGGGGAAGCATCTGAGGCGTTGAAACACAACTGAACGCTCCCGTTAGTAAATGTATCCCGCCGCACTGCTTGTCAGCTGTATATCATGAAGCCCACAATGGTAAAAGTATCTGATTGCATTGTGGGATCAAACATGAAGTAAACTATTCATCTTCTTAGCAACATACCACTGTGAGAATGAAGGCATATTCTACTGGTAGCAAAAACAGCAGAGATAATAACAATAAAGACAATAATTTATGTTGAACAAGAAATACCTCCGCTGCTCTCACCTCCAGACAATGTGTACATTGAGATTGCCTCAGTCGAATGGTAAAGAGAAGCTAAAGGTCAAAGGTCAGCCGACTACTGAGATCATCATCTATCATCTTGCTTTAACGCGGTGCCGCGTGGCGAAGCCCCCGTCCGACTGGAGGTTTTTATATTCATTATTCTGTAGTTCTTGTTGTCCTTGACCATGTAGGTCACACTGTGGTTGAGTCACCAGCAGCTGGGTTTCCATCCAGGATCTTTATGAACATTATGAAGCATCGAATTAGATGGACCGAATGGAAACAGCAACAAAGTTTTAAAACCCCAGGAAACTTGTCTTGAAATAGTAAAAATGAATATATGATATCAAAGTTTAGTGTCTAATTAAGCATCCACAAAAATCTGAGTGAAAATAAACGTTCAGAGATATTAGAAAACCTCGTTCAAAAACATCATTTAGCTGTTCAGACCATTTCTCAGGACTGTGTAGGCGTGTCAGATCAGGATTGACGTGCATTTTTTAATGATTGGATGAATGAATTATCTGCGTCATAAATCTCAGAAAATACCACGCCCACTTCAACCCCACTGTTCTGAACCCCCCACTCATCTGAACAAGGTTTTCTAATATCTCTGAACGTTTATTTTCACTCAGATTTTTGTGGATGCTTAATTAGACACTAAACCTTGATATCATATATTCATTTTTACTATTTCAAGCCAAGTTTCCTGGGGCTTTAATGGAAGCACATCAGTTGAATCAACGCGCGACGAATGAAAGGTGAACGTCCTGAAACGACCTGACCTCCAGAGACGCCTGACCCGCCGACGCCAGGCACGGCTGCGTGGCGTTTGTTTTGTTTTCATCTTCGGATGAAAGCGTGAAGCGCGGCCAACGTTAGCGGACATTGTGATCCCGGTGGTGAGGAAGAGGAAGTGAGGAAGCTGAGTGCTGCTGTAGCTGAGGGGTTACAGTCAGGATGAGGATGAAGAGACAGAAGTGTTGTGACCAGGGAAGACGCTGTAGGCTGGATCTCCTTAATCTGAGCGGTCATATTGGTGCCAGCGCGGCTAGGAGGCTATGCTCACACACACACACACACACACACACACACACACACACACACACACACACACACACACACACACACACACACACACACACACACACACACACACACACACACACACACACACACACACACACACACACACACACACACACACACACACACACACACAACTAGGGTTTTGTACATGTTCAAACCATTTGCATTTAAAATACTTTTTCCTTCATTGCAGTTTGTTGAGGTGAATCAGAAATGACATGATAAGGGACAGATGACAGATATTGAGTTTTTTGATATTGTGGTAGCGATGTTGAGGGAAGATTGGTGTCCTGTTAATGCAGCCCACTGTGTTCCTGCTATGGAGATGTGAATGGGAACTGGAGGAGGAGGAGGAGGTGGAGGGCTGCACTATAGAGACACACATAGGGCTTGGGGGTGGTGGTGGTGAATAGACCTACATTGTAAGGGAGGGAGGATGGGAGGAGGGGGGTCGGTGGGCTGCATTGTGGCCCTGCAGTGCAGCTGGTGGAGGGGGGGGGGGGGGGGGTGGGGTTCATCATCCAGGG
>JAXDDW010000077.1:1395000-1435000 GCA_034670385.1 Hoplostethus mediterraneus | reverse complement strand
TATACCCCTTACCTATACCCCATACCCCATACCTATACCCCTTACCTATAACCTATACCCCTTACCTATACCCCATACCCCTTACCTATAACGTTTACCCCTTACCTATAACCTATACCCCTTACCTATACCCCATACCCCATACCTATACCCCTTACCTATGCCCCATACCTATGCCCCATACCTATACCCCTTACCTATACCCCTTACCTATACCCCATACCTATACCCCATACCTATACCCCTTACCTATACCCCATACCCCTTACCTATGCCCCATACCTATACCCCTTACCTATACCCCATACCCCATAACTATACCCCTTACCTATACCCCATACCTATACCCCATACCTATACCCCTTACCTATACCCCTTACCTATACCCCATACCTATACCCCATACCTATACCCCATACCTATACCCCATACCTATACCCCATACCTATACCCCATACCTATAACCTATACCCCTTACCTATACCCCTTACCCCTTACCTATGCCCATACCCCTTACCTATACCCCATACCCCATACCTATAACCCTTACCTATACCCCATACCCCTTATCTATACCCCTTGCCTATACCCATACCCCTTACCTATACCCATACCCACACCCCTTACCTATACCCCTTACCTATAACCTATACCCCTTACCTATAACCCTTACCTATACCCCTTACCTATAACCTATACCCCTTACCTATAACCCTTACCTATACCCCTTACCTATAACCTATACCCCTTACCTATACCCCATACCCCATACCTATAACCCTTACCTATACCCCATACCCCTTATCTATACCCCTTGCCTATACCCATACCCCTTACCTATACCCATACCCACACCCCTTACCTATACCCCTTACCTATAACCTATACCCCTTACCTATAACCCTTACCTATACCCCTTACCTATAACCTATACCCCTTACCTATACCCCTTACCTATACCCATACCTATAACCTATAACCCTTACCTGTACCCATACCTATAACCCATACCTGTGGTATAGTTAGTGCTAATGTTTCTCCAAATTAAGACTACATTTCCCATAAACCCTGTTGCTTCCCGTTGCTACTTGTCCCCTACCAGCATCGCTTCATTTGTTTTGAAGAGCAAGAAGAAGGATAAGATGACATCTAATGTGCATTTTGACCAGGTAAGCTAATGCCTATGTGTGTACCTTGGTGATGAGGATGCGGTAGTGCTCCAGCAGGTTGTGGTTGTCGTGGCAACCAGCCAGCAGCTGCCAGACTTCGGCTCTGAGTGGCTCAGGAACACCGGCACGAACCACAGACAGCAAACCCTTGGGTCGGCAAGACAGGTTCCCATGCCTGACACACACACACACACACACACACACACACACACACACACACACACACTTTTATAATCACATTTGTTATTATTCCCATTCATCTTTTTTCAATATTGATCTGAAGGCCAGTCGGTGTCAAGACGTTCAGGGTGACGGGACGAAGCCCTCGGCCCGCCAGCTGTCCAATCACATGCTTGGGTTTTCATGGTTGGCTAACACTTTAGTAATTTGGCCTTTTGAGTCAGAATGCAGTGAAACTGTTTCATGTTCTTTAACTACTTTATTTATCCAGGGAACATTCATACTGGGAGCTGCCCAGTGCAACCAGTCTTCCACTGGAGAAGCTGGAGGTTTGGTGCCTTTGTCAAGGGCACTGTAATGGTTGATGACAAAGACTGGACTTTACTCCACATCCTGAGGGATGTCTGCAGGGTCAAGAAATCAATGTAACTTCAAATTAAAGTGACAGGATGATGTCTTTTGATGTAACAGCAAGTTGGAGAAGTTTTCAGTGTTGGTGGAGGTTTCTAGTTCTTAAAGGGTAATTCCGGGATTTTTCAACCTGGCCTCTATGTCCACAAAATCGCTTTTCATACCTTTAAGTAGATCCCAAAAGTTTCTGAGTTTCTCCGGTCCATCGGCTCAACCGGCAGCCGCGTAACGGCAGCTCTATGGCGGCAACGTAATCCGTAAAGGCATACTCGGCCGGTCAAAGTACGTCCACTAAAAGTGCTTGTTTTTGTCACAGACGGGCTCAGATTGTTATTCGTGTTATTAACCAAATGTCTGACAACATTATGGAAAGGGTCGCTACAGAAACAGCTCGTAAAACAACGGTGAAAAGGATACGAAGATAGTTTATGGAAGCGAGAGGGTGAACCAGCTGCTGCAAGTTCTAGCAGTTCCTCTACGTAAACTCAAAACTCGTCTCTCCGACTCACATATCAACCGTATTGACATATCAGACATTTGGATAATAAGCCGCCATAGAGCCACCGTTACGCGACTGCCGGTTGAGCCGATGGACCGGAGAAACTCAGAAACTTTTGGGATCTACTTAAAGGTATGAAAAGCGATTTTGTGGACATAGAGGCCAGGTTGAAAAATCCCGGAATTACCCTTTAACTCACCATGAAGGTAAAAATACCAAGAGGCTTTGTTTTCTTCCTGCCATGTCATGTGTCTCGGTATCAGGTTTTATTATTGGGTAGATTCTCTGATAGTATTTCTGTTTCTATCCTCCATCTCTCCCTCTCCATCTACTACCTCCCATCTTTCTCTCTCCATCTGTTTCCATATCTCTGTATTGCTCTAACTCCTCAATCTCACGCCATCCTTCTTTCTATCTTTCTCTCTCTCAATTTCTTCCCTTCTCTCTCTCTCTCTCTCTCTCTCTGAGTCTTACCATCTATTGAGGATTCCTCCCCAGGACTCCAGGATTTTCTCAGGACAGTCTTTGGAAACGTCTCCTGTGCCACTGGAGATTTCGCTGTCGCTGTCTGCAGGAAACACACCAAACACATGTTAGACATCCAGGGTGTTTTCACACCTAGCTGGTCGATAGCAGCTACTTCACACCCTGGAGTGATTCAACCCTTTAATTGGGTTCGTTTGGCTACGAGAGCACAGCGATTGGACCGAGGCCTTTTTGAGACAGAGGTTTCCAGACCAACCCTGGAGCTCCTTCTGGAGGGAGAACTTCATCCAATCCATAGGCGCCGATTTATGTTTTTGCCAGTGGGTGCTCGAATTAAGTGAATACCACCAAGGTAAAGATTCACAAAATCACTTTTATTGCGCTTGCTTTAGTAATTACCGTGGTGCAGGCTACTGTCATCTGTCAACGTAGACACACATCACCGACTCTAACGTTACATTGGCAGTCGGCTACGTGACCACACCCTTTAACGTAGCCTACAAACGCACAGAGCTGGAACAAGTTTAATTGGATAATGCGATTTGTAGTTAAAACGTTCACCGATAATAATAAGTAATAATAGAATAAATAGATGCGTTTAATTTATTTTTTTTTTAATACATTCATTTATTTATTTATTTATTTATTTTAATCGGCCTTCCGTGGGTGCTCAACCTTTTCGGTGGGTATTCGAGTACCGGATCGGCGCGTATGATCCAATCGCTCAAAAACAAGAATATCACAGTGGTTGATGATGTAACTGGAAAACATGTTGCACTGCTCCTATGAGCACATGGCATTTTATTGATCAGATGCAGATTAAAGTACGAGCACCCCTTTCTTCCTGTCCTCATAAGTAAGTAGAAAAGCTTCAAGGATGTTCAGCTTACAGGAGTATCAGCAGAATCTCCTGAATGTGTTGTTATACAAGAGGACCACAGCAGACACAATGCCCACAGCAAGTGATCCACAAACTAGTTTACCTTGACCAAAGTCCTTTCCAGACAAACGAAGGAAGTGAAGCTCCCTCGTGGCTTTGGTAGATAAAATATGGTTTGCTCGACATTTCGTGACACATTTCGTAACTGAACCAACTAAGTCAAACTAAGCTAATGGACTACAGGGTTGAAAATGTCCCGAGTCAACTGGCGATTCAGTTCTGAATATAACAATTGCAATATGAACAATTGTACAAATTGAACAATATGTTTTGTTCAGTTTAAATACAATAAAATATTTTCTCCAACTTGTTTAGTATGCCAGCGACTCCAGAGGGCGCTGTACAGGAGGAAACCCATTTCCATCTGATAGAACAACTGCAGCCATTTGGAAATTACAGAAGTCCACACTGCGATTGTTGTGCAGCTAATATTTGGCCCAACTACACAAGTAGTAGCTGTTACCGTCACCTCAATGACCCGGTTCCCAATAAGGAGTTTGTGAATATGAAGATGGACAAAAAAGGATTTGTTCCAACATGAGATAACTCAACAGCGGGCAACCTATGACAAAATAACATTTCACTGCCCTGGATCCTCTATATTTATAGGATAATGAATCATACTGTAATGATTTTTCCTACCAAAATAGACAAATGCATTTTGGAAATGAACTGTACAAATCCCTTATTTCCTGGATCTATGCTGCATTAGACACCACTGACTCCCATTCAGTTCCTCTTGAGGTTCAGCAACAGTGCAGCAGTAATGCAGCAAGAATGCAACAAAAAGGTGAGACTTCCACAATAAAATAAACAAACAAATAAATAAATAAATAAATAAATAAAAGGACTACGTTTAGCATTTTATATATAATTATATCATATTGATTGTCAAATCAATAGTTCCACCTTGGTATAACTACCATAAACCAATGGTGGAGACCATGGTGGAGACGACTGGTAGCCTCTATACCAGTGGTATTGTTACTAGTGTTTCTCCACAGTAAGACTACATTTCCCATCAGCCCCTGTTGCTTCCTGTCCCCCCCCCCCCCTCCCCTGGCGTCTTTGTCTTTCCTGAAGAGGATCAACATGTTGAAGTGATTTCTCCATCTTCCTTTCTCTCCTTCCTCCATCTGCCGTCTCCAGAAACTCTTTATCTTTATCTCCGTTAGCGCTGGAAGAACAGCGCCCTCTTCCTGTTTGGTGCCGTAAAGCAATCCAGCAGATTTCCCTCCAAATCGACCCGGTGGACACAAAGTAGAATGAGAGTAGAGACTGGTAGAGGCTGACAGGCTGGTAGAGGCTGGTAGAGGCTGACAGGCTGGTAGTAGTGAGTTATACTGATGACTCTACAGTAATGTGGTGATGATTTTTCAAGGTTAAAATGTTCCACATAGCACATTTAAAAATCACACGACAGCGAAGGACAAAATAAAAATGTTTGTCTGAGAAGCCAAAAGGATGGAGGAGGACTTCTCCAGCGTCAACACATTCCATTGCCCCGGTCTACTTTCTGTCATGGCGGTTCACAGTGCAGACAAGAGGCAATCAGCTGTGAACCACTTGAGTTCTGATGCAGAGGCTCTACTTGACTGTCTGAGCTGCTGTGCTGCTGGAGGAGATGAACTGATCCCCAATCAGAGACCAGCAGCACTCTGGAACCACAGGAACACACACCAACACACAGTGGGCGGTGTGGATCTAGAACACAACGGTGAGTACAGCAGCCTGGTTAGCGTTAGCCACGGTGATTTACCAGACCGTTCAGTTCTGACGGGGAAGGGAGTGGAGAACTGCTGGACAAGACCGACAGCAACACGTCTTGCTGTGTGTCTAGATGATCGTGATATGAACGGAGATCTTTTAGAGCAGGGCTACTCAACTTTACATAGCTCAAGGGCCACACAGCAAGATACAGCTGTGTCAAAGGGATGCAACGCAAATATTTTGGTCATATAAAACTATTTTGTAGTGTTATTCCAAGCCACATGGAGATCAAATGATTAAATGACAATAAGAAGCTTTATTCACTTACAAATGTAAGTGTTTGATTGCTGTTACAATAAATCACAAGAATGTTTAATAATATAAATATAGGCATACTAAATTGAAATCAGGTCTGAGTATATCAAATTATTCCCAGATGGATATGTAATTCCAAGTCAATGTGATAGCTATCAGGGTGATGTGAACGTTTGCCCGTTTTGGTACTGCTATTGTTCTCTGGCAAAGAAGGCACATTGGTTTGTTATTTACCTCAACAACCCTGTGTTCATCAGAAATGTTACGTTTTGCCGGTTTTGCCATGACTTGAGAGGAGGCTAGGCTAGACTTCCTGCACAGTTGGAGCTTTCACATGATCCATGCAAAGCGTCGGCGTCAACACCAGGTTGAGCCCCTTCATGTGGTCAGCACCAGGAGAATTACATTACATTCATTTCTTTCACACTGTCGTGTTTTTTAAAAGACAGCATTCAGGAAAGACTACAGTGGAGTTCAATTTGGGACTACAGCCCGCATCAGCCGTAGCTAACCACACCGCCAATGATCATACTAGCACAGCCATAGAAGTGAATATAGACTGGCTGCATATACGACCTGTACTAAGCTGTCAACCAGCCTGGTAGTCCCGTCTGTAAACCGACATCATTCCATGCCAGACTTTTTAGTCAGATCGTGGTATGATTTAAGGTCATGTTGTATAACTCGGGATGCTCCGACACATAAAACAAGTTTCTCCTGCATTGTTTTTTTAAATTTCGCGGTTATGATATCAAACTGTGCTGTGATTGGTTGTGAGCCGCAGAGATCAGCGTTGTGAATGTGCCCACGGGCCGTGTGTTGAGTAGCGTGGTTTCAGAGGTTGAAGAACAAAATGGATGGGCGCCACACCGTCTCCATGAAAAACAATGTTTATTACCTGGAGAATGTTAAAGCGGGCTTCCTCCGGCGGGCGGTCGGTGGCAACGTCATGGTTGTAATATTCTGTTGGATAAATATTACTTTTAACGGAGAGACTGTGGCACCCGGCCATTTGAAACTCGCAGGCTATTTCTGTAGTTGCACCTCTGCTGCTGCAGCCCGGCGTCTTCTGACAGGCTGATGAACGGGTCTGGGTTCTGAGCGAGGTCCAAGGGAGCGTCACTCCAGGGACCGGGTGTGTTTGTTACAGTTCACCATACTGACAGAAAAGAGTCCTCATCACAGAGCTCAGAAACGTGTTGAAGCCATGAGAAGCTGGGTTACGAGATGGGAGTCCGGTTGTAAATGAACGCTGGAGCCGCGGCGATGCCCATTACCCAGCATGCCTCCCATCGAGGGCCCTTCAGAATAATTGGCACCCTGGCAAACTGGAACGAGGCAGGCTGTAGAAACCCATAGCAATATTTCTGAGCATAATTCTATTTGTGCTGTGTTATCTGTTATTTCTTTATCTTCATGGACAGTGCAACACACACACACACACACGTTTAATCAAGTTAAACCATATATATATATATATATATGATAGCATCGTATATAGTCTGAGCGAATTGGTTTATTAGTGAGTTTTGTGTTAATTCTACGGGTCCTTGAATTCCCGCACAAAGGAAGTGCCTCAACCAAAACAGGAAGTGGACTGCCTCACTGTGAATGAACAGTGGGAAGCAACTCAAAATGGCAGACAGTGGAACCATGCTAGCTACTACAGCCACTGAGGACTATCCATACCCAGACTTCCCAGACTGTATTGGTCTTATTTTGTCTCGCCTCCTTTCTCTTCTTCAGAGTTTAAGAGCTTGTTAACGCCAGAGGGAATCTCAGACCAGTCTCACAAATGAAACAAACAAGCGTAGATGTCGGGTCTGGGTGTCTGGGCTGATCTCCCAGCAGTAAAAACCAAGAAGCTGTACTCCAAACCTTCTACGGGTTTGAGTTTGGATCACATGATTCAAGACGTTCTGTCAGGACCTGCAGCAGCCTGTCGGTCCGCTCAGCCTTAGCGGGGCTTTTCAGGTCTTTATAAATGCTTGATGAGGCCTTTCAAGTGGTTCAGACCCGGCACAAAGCAGCTGCCTCTGTCCTCCCATTGGCTAATGCCACGTGGCGCTGGAGCGTGAGTCCAATGCCACTGCCGACTTACCGGCTGATGAAAGGAAATGCCAAGATGATCATTACCGTCACCTTTCAATGTGGAGGACGTGGTTTGGTCTTCACGTGCATCATCACCGTGTTTTCCATTTTATTGTCTTTTATTTGTATTTATTTCTATTATTTGTTGTTCGTATCCAGTTTACCCTCTTGGATCAATAAAGTTCATCTAATTTCGTTCTATTGTATTCTATGTTTTCTATTATATGGATGTTGAATACAATAGAATAAAGAGGGTGTGAGGATGTGTGAGTGTGTTCGTTCATGGTCTGGGTGAATGCATGTCAAATGGATTAGAGTGTGTGTGTGTGTGTGTGTGTGTGTGTGTGTGTGTGTGTGTGTGTGTGTGTGTGTGTGTCTACATTGTGTGAGAGGATAAAAAGGAACACAAAAAGCCACAATCAGAAAGCATGCTGTGAAAGGCGGAGGGAGAAAAAAAAAGAAAGTCTGCTTCAGGCATATTTTCCACATTGCAACTTCCAAGGAGACAAAAAAAAACTGTGCACGTGAATTGAATGCGAGTGTGCTCGTGGCGGTGGCATCCACACCGGGAGCGTATTCAGCCCCGCTCACAATGAGGCTGACCTCCAGCTCCACGGCCCTGAGCGCCTCCTCCTTTCAGCCGCGATAGAAAGAGCTCTCTGAAAGGCTTAGAGCTTGTTAAGGCTTCGGCCTTGGCGGCGGGCGAGGCGAGGCGGCGGTGGCGGCGAGGGGTGGGTGGGAGGGGGTGGGAGGGGTGGGAGGGGTGGGAGGGACGTTCTGCCTCCCACTCCACTAATAACACTCCAAGGTGAGAAGAAGTGAAAGACTGTTGGCAGGAACAGAAAGAGATGTAGATGACTACAGACTTGTAGATGAAGCACCAGGTAAATAAATCCTAGTCAGTGCTGGTCAGTGCTCCTAGTCAACGCTTCGTGTGAAAATACATCTGTCTAACTAAACATGATGGGGGGGGGGGCGGGTAACTGAAGGTATACTCCAAAAAACACGAAAGAAACAGCGGCACATGTCCCTGAACACTGTGGTCAGTAAACTCGATAAGACCTCCGTTTACGTCTTTATGTGTCATTCTTGCCACTAGGGGGCGCAGCGTGATTCTGAGGCACCCATTTCCAGAGCGAGTTGCCGGAAACAGAAAAAAAACAAAGCAAAACAATAACGGCGTCGGTGAAAGACGCACCAATGCGACAGCAAGAGGAGTCGGCGGTGGCTTTGGTCTATTTAACAAGAACATGAAGGAAGAGGAGGCTGAAGAAAAAGACCAAAGACAAAGTTCGTCTTGGGGTCTAAAATAGAGATCTGATTTATTCATTCCATACCCACCCGCTCCCGCAAGACCTTGTCCCAATTCAAACCTATAGCAAATAAAAACGAAGTGTTCCAGCATTTCCACCGCCATCTACAACTGTCAGGAAGTTGTCCCAGATGTTGGACTTTCCCTGCTTATTTTTTCTGACCGTGTATTCACCGCGTTTTAGTCCATTTTCAATATGATTTACACTTGTTTGCTCCATTTCCTCCATTTTAGGCTAGCTGCCGGCTTTACATTTGATGACATTTAGGTGAGCTATAGGCTACGTGACTACGTGACTGAGCTCAGTGGTGATGGGACGTAAAAAAATACATAGAAAATAGGAATTATAAAAGGTATAAGCCCTATGCATAAGCCACTATAGTTCTATCTCTATAGTTTAATCATACCTGCAGCGTTATAACATGATCACCCGCCCGCAGCTGTTAAAAAAAAAACCTGCGCCGCCAAAAACCCGCGAGACCCGCGGGAGTTACGCAATAATGCAGACCTCTAGTCTAAAACACTGAAAGAACCATATCAAGAAGAAGAAGAAGGACTTTAATTGCAACATTGATCACACCACATGCAGGGGGGAAGTGGCCACACAACACACACACACACATGCAGGTTAGAGTGTCCAAGTTGAATGAGTCTTTTCTGCTCTTATCCCATCCCCGCCGATCTTCCTCCAAGTAGGCCAGGGAGCAGAGGGCAGACGACGGCGCCCGGGGACCAGGTCCAGGGACCGCCGTCCTCGTCAGGGACAGTCGACTGGATGTTGCATGTTTTTTAGACGGGGTTCTTTCCAGGAGGAGACCCAAGTGAACACGGGGAGAACATGCAAACTCCACACAGAAAGGCCCGGGAGATAACCCACCTGGGCACCCCAGACTCACCAGCGCCCCAGGCGGGAATCGAACCCAGGACCTTCTTGCTGTGCCACACGCCGTCCTTTTGTTCTTTTCTTGTTCTGAATACTTTGAGTTTACCGCCCGCTTGAGACTGTAGAATCATCCTATTGGTCCAGATTAAATCCTGGTCTCTGACTGGTCACCGGTGGGAAATCTTCTCCACACAGGAAGTGACCGATCCAGAAGAGTCTCCTGAACAGAAAAAGCTGCTGATCCTCTTCAGCTCCTCCACCACACACTGAGAACATCTAGTTCACCGAGGGTTTCTGGGTAATGAAGTCCTTCAAACAGTTCTCTCCTGCTGCCACTTGGGGTCGCCAATGTGCGAAGCTGTGCCGCTGTAAGAAGTCAGTGTCGGTGCCCACTGAACCACACAGGGAATTGAACCCCGACCTGCCTTGCTCTACCCACTAGGTTAAACATAACCACGTGTTTGAGAGTCCACGGTATCAGTCAGGCTGCGCTGTGCCAGCGGTGGAAATGCCAGCCCTGTTTACACTCGTGGGCTGAAACTGGGTCATGTTTGGGAAGTCTAATGGCTGCTGTTATTTCTGCTGTTTTGCCTCCATCTCTCAGGCCTCGCTGCCCTTATTGACGGGATGACAACCCTTCTGCTCTGACCCGTCTGACTCGGTCACGTTTATTTAGTTTACATTTTACAACTTACCGCAGCAGGCAGCGGCTCAGCGTCCGGCTCAAGGACACTTAGAGGGCGTCTGTTGATGTGTTTCTGTTCTGACCGAATGGGATCTGAAGTTTTGAACAGGAAAATAATGTACGTCTTGCTGCTCTGGTCTTGCCGGTCATAACATCAAATCATCTTAACAACACAGAAATTAAATAACGTCAGCTTCCCCTCGACCTCAACGACGTTTTGAGACGTTCAGAGAGGACTGGGAAGCTCTGAACGCCTGGACTCAACTTCTCGTACATTTTGCACTTTCCAGGCTGAAGACATGGCTGTTGATGGATGCAGGGATCGAACCTGTGGCGGTCTCTCTGACTGTCATGGCTGCTGTTCCAGTGGTTAGGGGTCCTACAACTCCCAGTGATCTCAGGACATGAAGCCACATCCGATCTTCAGAGGTGAGAACAACAGTTCCTACAGGGGTCACTCCACTATACACCTGATGCTACAAACCTATATCATCTAAAATGTGCTTATAAGGTCTTTAGATGAATGATCATAAGTCATCAACCATTTCATCAGAGCAGGTGTCTCATAGCTCAAACGGTGGATTTCTCGTTTTGAGATGAAATGTTTGAGGATATGATTCTGATTCAGCCGTCATCGATGGGATGTTCTAGGATATGGAGGAACTAAACATCCACCACAGACACCATGGAAGGAGATGTTCATGTTCAATATTAAAACAGGATTTCATCCCGAGATGAAAGTAAAACAGAACGATAAGAGTGGAGAGGTTCAGCAGCAGGCCTTCTGTCTGAGTCACGTTCTTCAAATCATTGAGATTTCTTCTAACAGGATCGGCCTCAGTTCCACTCAAACCACTGAGCCTTGACGCTCACGCTTTCACACACTCACACACTCACACACTCACACACACACTCACACACTCACACACTCACACACTCACACACCCCCACCCACCCCCGGGAGTTACAACTAGCTGCTGTCCAATACATGCCCTTTCTCCCAGCAGCACACATACACATGAAACATCCTCACACACTAAATTAAACTTCACAGTTGATTCACATCAGCCAAGAATAGGTGTGTGTGTGTGTGTGTGTGTGTGTGTGTGTGTGTGTGTGTGTGTGTAACCCGCGTTTCAGGCTGAATATCTGGACAGATGATCTCATCTGGACGAGGCGTTCGTATGTAAAGGCCACGCCCCCTGACAAGCCCCCTGATCCGTTGCAGACGTTCGTCGTGTTGAAAGTGAAGCGGCGAGGGATTTGTACCGCGCCACGCAACGGGAGGTCGCGTTTTACGATCAGGAGAGGTTTGGAAAAGTAATGATGGCAAAAAAAAACTTTATTAGCTTGTGAATGATTTAAAGAACGACGTGTCGTTTTGAACCTGCAGATACTGGTGATTAATACTCATCATCAATACTATTGATTAGGTTCAGACCAATATGTCAGTCGATATGACGAGGAGGTGAGAGGAGAGTTTTGGTGTCTAAATGGTCTAAATGCTTTTTCACCCTGAAGAAGGATCGGACCAATCAATATTGGTGATCATGTAATATTGGATAAATCTAATCCATCGTCTCAATATGCTTTGTGATAAAAAGTCACAATAATTAAGAAATGAATTTCACTGAACAGAAAACAAGAGACAGAGAGACAGAGAGAGAGCTGTCCATACCTTCATCAGCCTCCTCTTCCTCAGTGGGTGAGGCCAGTCGTCCTCTCCCCTCGGTGCTCCTCTCCGCCTCCCTCTGCAGACTCACCACCTCATACACAGCATCTCCCTGCCCCCCCCGCTCAGCTCCCTGGGGGAGGAGGAGAAACCTGGGTCAGCTTGACGACGTGTCTTCAGTTTTTAAACGATCATCATTATTATAGTAGAGATGTGACCATGTGGATCCAGTCACATGACCAGACCACCGCCACTACCTCACTACCTGTGAAGGTACCAGGGAGCCGTAGAAGACGAGCCCTCCAGTTTCTCACTCAGAACCTTTTTCATAAATCAAAACTTTGTCATCACATTTGTACTGACACCAAAGGTAGGGGGGTTACCGTGACTCTCTTTGATTTCCTGCATCAGTTAAAACTGGTTTCTAGCATCAGGAGGTGTTTGATGACGGAGGTGTTTCTCCATCATTTGAAAAAAGTGAAAATGCAAAATACAAAATGATTCACAGCATGAAATGAAACCAAGTGATGGGAGGAAACTTAAATCCTTACTTGACAAAATGAGTCACTGAATGATGAACTTTAGGTCGTTTTTATCTCCATTTCATATTCTTTCATGGTGGAAACTTTGGATATATAAATTAAGTTTGCAGATATTTATTATGATTATTACACAGCATTGTTTCAAACCGTTCTTCAAACATATTCTTTAAAAGGATCAGACAGTAGAATCAACAATAGACTAACATGATGTGTCCATCCAACCCAGAGCGTCCTGACCTCCTGACCTCAGGCGACAAGCTACTGATGTTGATTTCTGGCTGATCCAGTTACTGTAGCAATGAACTGCATTGATCTGCCCACTTGCAAGGTGTCTGATGACTAGTCAGTGATGAGACAGAATATCAAACAGACCATTTAAAAACACCTCGATGTTCCAACAGCCTCTTCCCACGTAACACTACTGGGTAGGTCAAACTGTGCTAACAGTGCTAACACATAGGGCACTAGCCACAGGGCACTAGCCATAGGGTACTAGCCACAGGGCACTAGCCACAGGGCACTAGCCACAGGGCACTAGCCATAGGGCACTAGCCATAGGGCACTAGCCATAGGGCACTAGCCATAGGGTACTGGCCATAGGGTACTGGCCAAAGGGCACTAGCCATAGGGCACTAGCCATAGGGTACTGGCCATAGGGTACTGGCCATAGGGCACTAGCCATAGGGCACTAGCCATAGGGCACTAGCCATAGGGTACTAGCCATAGGGTACTGGCCATAGGGCACTAGCCATAGGGTACTAGCCATAGGGCACTAGCCATAGGGCACTAGCCATAGGGTACTGGCCATAGGGTACTGGCCAAAGGGCACTAGCCATAGGGCACTAGCCATAGGGCACTGGCCATAGGGTACTGGCCATAGGGTACTGGCCATAGGGCACTAGCCATAGGGTACTGGCCATAGGGTACTGGCCATAGGGTACTGGCCATAGGGCACTAGCCATAGGGCACTAGCCATAGGGTACTAGCCATAGGGTACTGGCCATAGGGCACTAGCCATAGGGCACTGGCCATAGGGTACTGGCCATAGGGTACTGGCCATAGGGTACTGGCCATAGGGCACTAGCCATAGGGTACTGACCACAGGGTACTGGCCACAGGGTAGTGACCACAGGGTACTAGCCATAGGGTACTAGCCATAGGGTACTAGGCATAGGGTACTAGCCATAGGGCACTAACCACAGGGTACTGGCCACAGGGTACTGGCCACAGGGCACTAGCCACAGGGTACTAGCTACAGGGTACTGGCCACAGGTTACTAGCCATAGGGTACTGGCCATAGGGTACTGGCCACAGGGTACTATCCACAGGGTACTATCCACAGGGTACTAGCCACAGGGCACTAGCCATAGGGCACTAGCCACAGGCTACTAGCCATAGGGTACTGGCTACAGGGTACTGGCCACAGGTTACTAGCCATAGGGTACTGGCCATAGGGTACTGGCCACAGGGTACTATCCACAGGGTACTAGCCACAGGGCACTAGCCATAGGGCACTAGCCACAGGCTACTAGCCATAGGGTACTAGCCATAGGGCACTAGCCATAGGGTACTAGCCATAGGGTACTGGCCACAGGGTACTAGCCATAGGGCACTAGCCATGAATAGATAAATAGATAGATACATGAATAGATACATATATATAGATAGATAGATGGATGGATGGATGGATGGATAGATAAATAGATAGATAAAATAAAATACATAAATAGATAAATAAATAGATTAAATAAATAGATAATTAATAAATAAATACATAGATAGATAAATAGATAAAATAAATAAATACATAGATAGATAAATAGATAAAATACATAAATAAATAGATAAATAATAAATAAATAAATAAATAAGTAAATAGATAGATAAATAAATAACGATAGATAAAAATAAATAAATAAATAAAAGGCCTTGGATTGGAATCTCCCACAAAAAGCACCACACAATATTATCTTTTAATTAGCTGTTAACCACAGTGCCGCTCCAGCATTCCTCCCTCTGCTGATGAGATAACTAGAGAGGCAATCAGGCCTCCAGTCGCTCTGCCGTTAATTACCTACGCGCCAATAATGGAGACAGAGTCTCTTATTAGCTCCCACAATGCACCACCTCCCTCGCTCCAACGCTCCGCTGGCTCCCCGTGGCCTACTAAAGGAGATTTGCTTTTTACCGGGGGAGGGAAGCTTACAACCAGACGCTGTTTTTGCTTTGAAAGCACTTGTGGGAAGTGACTGGGTGTCCTCGAGTTGCCGGGTGGTAAGTGAATGTGCTGCCTTGCTTTTTATCTCAGCACATTTTAATCAGACAAGGTGCGAAGCCGCCGTTCTGGGGTGTGAAGTCATCAGGTAAGACGCTGGACGTGTTTATCGACAACAACGAAAGCTGAGAACGCACCAGACGGCTAGCAGGATATGCAGCGCCGCTTGAATCAATATCAGACGAGTATCACAGGAGAGGCTGAGCTGTGGGGGGGGACCTCACCTATCTCCAGGTCTGACAGTAACCAGGTGTTACAGTTCTCTGACGGCTCACCGACCTTGTAAAATGAGACCGTTGAGAGCAATATGGCTGCCGCCTTGCTACGATTACTGGTAAACTGCTGCCATCTGCTCAGTTCTTACCCAGAAGGCCCGTGGATGAGAGATCTGCATCCATCCCTGCCAACAGACTTCATCATTTCATCTATTTTTACATTTAGTTTATTTCAAAACATTTTGAGTCTTTATTTCCCACTAGCTGGTAACGCTTGGTTGATGATGAAGCGCTCCAGCATGTAAGTAGCTAGGAGCTGTGTGTACTTTAACATCATACATAATATGTAAATTATGACATTGTACAATCATCCAATAAACCCGTGAGCGTATCCTCGACCCTACTCAGAAGCAACATGACTTGATACATTAAGTACAACTTGTAGTCGCTATTCATCACTCACCGTGGTGAATCGCTTTAGTGGTTAAATGGGTGGAAATCCGGGTGTCCACCTGTTGTAACATCAACGTGCTTGTTTTACATTTAAATTAGTCACTGTATATCAATATTATTAAACATTAACCATCGAATAGAGTGCATATGAGTAGTGATAGTCCTCTGAGTCTCGGAGAAGGCTCAGGCTGAAGGGACCTGCAGCCACTGGTGAAGTAGGGCACAGCATCTCCATGGTTGACTGGTTTACTGGACATGGGTTGAAATAGGAGCGTCAACTGTTGTACTGTATTTCTATTCACCTTTGTCCTAAATATACTACGAATCAGAAACCATGGTAAATGGTATGTTAGGACGGTAAATGAGAACGAAGGAAGTACCGTGTCTAGTCTCAGGGGCAAAGGTCGCGTGATAGGCCTTGGGCTGATGTGTATTGGTGTCGTTGGTGGTGTGTAGAGGACGAGTTCGTAGGATGCTGATACTGGTTCCATTGTCACACGAGGTCTCACGGCCACGTTGTAAACTGTGTGTGTGAGACAGGTAAGTACGGGATGTAGGTGTCACTGTGGTGGGCATGTGGTTGCCGTGTGGTGTGTGTGTGCGTGTGTGTGTGTGTGTGGTGTGTGTGTGTGTGTGTGTGTGTGTGTGTGCGTGTAAAGGAGGTGCGTGTAAAAGAGAGAGTGAATATGTGTGAGAATCTAAATCTAAAATTAAGAGATGTTTCTCTCCCTTGTGCCATATAGATGTTATATGAATGATCCACAACCACCAAACCACATCAGACCAGCTACCTGCTCCAGCCAATAGCATCAACTAAATCCTTTCAAGGTGAAGGTAGAAACCAGACCCTGTGGTGTTTCACATGACCCTCCTCCCTGTGAGCACCAAGCAACAGATTCCTGGTGAATAAAATCAGCCCACGCCTCGTCCCGCATCACTTCTGACTCTCAGGCTTCCAGTGGGAGGATGGAGAAAGATTTACAAGTGGCTGCTGTGGTCTGTGTGTGTGTGTGTGTGTGTGTGTGTGTGTGTGTGTGTGTGTGTGTGTGTGTGTGTGCTGAAGTGAGCTCCCCTGACTTAGACTGCTTTGACAACCTGCCATCCACCTTCAAGTCAAACTCTCCTGGCCTTCGAGTCAGCAAGTTGCCAAGTCGCCTGATTTGTTATTTGTAATGGATTGGGTGAGGCGAGGTCTGCCTGGAAGCCACCGGGCTGCTCTCCCTTTTAAAGACATTCAGCGCTGTTGGCTTGATTCACAACTATTCCAGCTCAAGTTGAACTTCATCTCATGTCCTAGCTTCATCCAGTCACATCAGGAAACCCGTTGAGGTCTTTTTAATACATCGAATTCAACTTTGATTCAAACTGACCACATGATCCTTCTGATACGTCTTTATAATCCTGCAGTTTGCAGTACTTCATGTCCTGACAACCAACCACTACATCAGCAGCTCTGTTTAAAACCATATCTCATGTAAAGGACATGTTAAGGACAGCATGAACCCGTCCTGGGCTTCTCTCCATCATGGTCCATGTTATCAACCAAGCAGAGGGTGGATGTACTCATCTCAAGGAACAAAGAAAGACTGAAACACTGCAAAGCCTGAAACCACAAGAATGACTTTTGATGAAAGAGGTGGTTCTTCTTGTATAGTCCCACGACAAATTTGTGCCAATGATGTACAGACCCAAGTCATAACTCATATGACTGCAAACAACATTTCCATCTGACGGAGGCAGAGAACGTGACGAATCCTGAATACAGCAACTCAAGAAATGTTGCATTTGGGGCTGAAGGCAACAGGAAACATGTTTGGGGTTGTCTCGGTTCTTCTGGTTTCTGTCTGGTAAATCCAGGCCTGGCCATTTACTGTCAACAAATCACCACAGTGTTTACGTGTCTTAGATGATTAACTGAAGTGAAGCATTAAATCAACCCTAACTGAAAAAAACCTTCATATGTGGCTGTAATTTTAATCTAAGGGGGTAAAAATAACTTGGAGAAAGTTCCTTTGGCTTCGCTTCATGTCATATAACGGTTGGCCTCACCTTTAGGTGTGTCTTCGTTCAGAGCCTGGAAGGCGGCCATGTTGGGGTTCCATGTTCCTGTGATCACATAGGCCTTCCCATCAGCGCTCTTCCCCATCGACTCCTGGATATGAACTCATGATTATGTTCTTGTACCAATCCCAACAGACTGATACATATATGATTTTAGATAGTCAAGATGTCTACTAGCTGGAAATGTTGGGAAACTATCTCACCAATAGAAACAGGGGGATACTTTAGACCAATAACAAGTGGGTAAAGATAAGATAAGATAAGATAAGATAGACTTTATTAATCCCGCCGTGGGGAAATTCACATGTTATGGCAGCTCACAACAATAGAAAACAGAATAGAATAGACAATATAGTGCAAAAAACAAGTGTGCAAACAATAGAGTGCCATAAGAAAAAGAAAAAGATAAACAAGGAGTATTAACAAATTAAATATTAAATATTAAAAGACTGTATGCAGCTTAAATAACAAAAAGTGTATTATGGGAGAGACTGTAGGCCTATAATATATTGCTATGGCTATATACATATTTACAAGGTGGTGGAGGGGGAGAAACTGTTTGAAAGTAAAAAAAGGCCACAAAAAATAATGACCTACAGGTTTGTCGACTTCAAATATAATGTGAAATGAGTAAATAGTGATCAAATCAAAAGGTGGATGTGGGAGAATTTACGTATGTTACCTTAGGTATCTTGATTTGTTTGTTGTTATCCCCTATATTTGTTATCCCCTATATTTCTTTAGATGCTGCTCTTTCTTAGGCCTTAGCATGTTGAGTCACACAGGGTGAGGCGACAAGGTGTCTGGGTGCATGTCTTGTCAATAGTGGCATATCATATGTTGGGAGAACGACTGGTGCCTGGTAATGCAGGCCACAGGTCAGGTCAGATCATAACATAGTCGCCCAAAGAGCCGGTACCATCCAGAAAGCCTCCCCCATTACTTCCTTAAGCCACGTGTACCCAGATATCTGCTGCGTGTAACCTTGTGACCTCACTGGTTGCGTCAATGCTTTTAGTCCTTCCCCTAGTAGATAGCGCTTTTGCATATTCATCCCCTTTATTGTTTCCTTTAGCTATATAAACTTTGCCCTGATGCTTCTATGGCAGAGATCCGTATGCTTTACCCATGTGTGCGTATCTCTCCTGAGCGCTCAGTATTGTATTATATTGTATTGTACTGTATTGTATTGTATTGTCTTCTGTGTGCTAATAAATGTGCTCATGTAATTCATGATTGATTTAAAAGGACTTCTGTCTCGATCTAAGTTTATTCAACAGTGGAGGTAGTGTTTCTGACTAACCAATATAAGGAGGGTTTACTGGTCAGTAACCACCAATAAGAAGGAGGGTATACTGTATCCCGTTCAGGTTCTGCTCACCATGTCTAGCAGATGCATGTCGCTGTTGCGGACCTTCTGCCCTGGACTCAGCAACATCCCAAAACACCTAGAAGAGGCACAGGACAGCAGGTGAAGGTACGACGACAAATCAATAATCAATAAGTCTACTGAGGGGTTACAGCCTACATGGGCAGAGAGGGAAGGGAAACTGCAGCCCAACATAAAGGACTAATTAACCAGACCACGAGAACTTCTACTTCACTGAGTGAGTTTCCTACATTTCCCAGAATGCCTTTCAACAAGCCCCAGAGAAGGGTCCTGAACTTGTTTCTTTTAATCAATTGTGGGTGTCCGGGCATATCCACAGCTGTGGGTCATACCCTTCCTCAAATCACAGCCTGTCTTGTGGCTGCAAGAGTCAGAGAAACACCCCAAACAACAAACTGGACCCAGAAATGCAACAAACATCATCAGTTTGTTTTTTAACAGTGTTGAGTGTTGAGTGTTTTTAGTGGAGCAGGTACTGAGGAGCATGCATCTGAACCACAGACACAAAGAGCTGAGTAATCATGACACAACAAATACAACACACTGATGCAACTGGAACTAGTACAGGAGGAAATCAACTGGTGGATCAATGAAGTTAAAGGGTAATTCTGGGATTTTTCAACCTGGCCTCTATGTCCACAAAATCGCTTTTCATACCTTTAAGTAGATCCCAAAAGTTTCTGAGTTTCTCCGGTCCATCGGCTCAACCGGCAGTCGCGTAACTCTGAACTCTGAACCCTCAACTCTGACAAAGCTGTTTTATGAAAGCAAGTGGATTCACTCGTTGTCGGATAAAGGACGGTTGTTTACACGATCCCCGTCTTGCAAGAGTGAATCCTTTCGGTAATGTTGTCAGACATACGAATAACAATCTGAGCCCGTCCGTGACAAAAACAAGCACTTTTAGTGGACGTACTTTGACCGGACGTCTATGCCTTTATGGATTATGTCGCCGCCATAGAGCCACCGTTACGCGACTGCCGGTTGAGCCGATGGACCGGAGAAACTCAGAAACTTTTGGGAAAAGCGATTTTGTGGACATAGAGGCCAGGTTGAAAAATCCCGGAATTACCCTTTAAGAAGAGCTTGAAAACAAAACAACATAAACACAGAGATGATCGAGTTCTGTCACATTATCACATTATCCACCAACATTACTTTATAAAGGGTTAATAAAGCAGTAATCTGAGAGACGTTGACATCATCAGTGACCCGTTAGTGTAATAACCCAATTAGAGGAAGCATTCAAGTTTATACTACTAGTCGGGTTACAGTGAAACGGGACCTTCTGCATCTTCCTGACCAAGAACGGAGGATTTGGCTGCAAAGAAGCAGCAAAGCCCCTTCACCTTTGGGATGACGGCGCCATCACGTGGCCAGAGTGGGAATCGCTCCGTTTTGGAAACCCTTTACATAAGGCACTCGGCCCATGCTCTTATCCAGGGTGGCTCGATGAGCAAGGCGGAGGTCAAGCGTCTTGCTAAATGATACTTCAGTAGGACTCATCGGTGCATGACGCTGTGGTTGATGAAGGGATTGAACCTGTGACGTTCTGGGTACGGGACATACTGTCCAACCAGCAGGTCACCCTGTCACTCAACGCTGAATAACTGCACTGCACATCCACAAGGTATAACATGCTGCATCCACAAAGTAAGAGATAAAAATAAAGTCAAATACAGTTGATGCAGGCTGGAGGGGCGGTGGGCAACAGGAGGGAAGGTGTCTGCCTCTCCCTGATAACAATAGGAGGATGAGGAGGGAGGAGGAAGAGCAGGGTGATGAAGTCGACCTAGTTCTTCCTTGCTGCTCTCTGGTATGAACACCAGAGAAGAGCAGACAAGTGCATCATGGTAGATCAAGTCTTTAGCTTGACTAGCTTATTGTAATTGCTCCTATACTCTATATAAAACACTCTGGTCTCTTGTGGTCTCTCTGTTAACCTGGTGATCTGCCAACCCACCTCCTATCCCAGATGGAAGTTTATTCAAGTCCAGTCCTCAGCTCTGACGACGCTTATGGAAATGAGATTTTTTATTAATATTATTGTAATCTCTAAAAAAAAAAAGCTTGTTACTGGATTACAGTTAATTCAGATATTAAGTCAGAACTCATACTAGAACTATATTTAATTTAAATTCATTAAAAATAAAGGATTGATTGATCATTACTCATCACCATGTGTTGGATGGTTTGGGGGATTTTAAAAGAGCAAAGAGGTTTTAGGCCCTTCACTTCTCGTCATGCCCAACAGCACAGACTGCCAGGTGAACCTGAACGCATCGTGCCTACGGCGGTCCACTGCCAGGTGAACCTGAACGCATCGTGCCTGCGGCGGTCCACTTCCAGGTGAACCTGAACGCATCGTGCCCGCGGCGGTCCACTGCCAGGTGAACCTGAACGCATCGTGCCCGCGGCGGTCCACTGCCAGGTGAACCTGAACGCATCGTGCCCGCGGCGGTCCACTGCCAGCTGAACCTGAACGCATCGTGCCCGCGGCGGTCCACTGCCAGCTGAACCTGAACGCATCGTGCCCGCGGCGGTCCACTGCCAGGTGAACCTGAACGCATCGTGCCCGCGGCGGTCCACTGCCAGCTGAACCTGAACGCATCATGCCCGCGGCGGTCCACAGCTCCTCACCTCTCGATGCCCAGCTCATTGTTGCAGATCTGCTGAACTGAAACCACGACCTTCTTCTGAACGCCCTGCCGCAGCTTGAAGTAGAACTTATCTCTGTCCTTAGGAACTGGACTGTGGGGGGGGGGGGGGGGGCAGGGCAAAACAGGAAACAGATTACAGGAAGTGGCTTGAAGTCAAAAAGCAGGGTACAGATTTTATATCACATTGCAATATGAACTGACACTCGGTCTCTTTGCCAAACTGTGAATCTGCTGCTCTCACTTTTCTTCAATTTGCAAGTTATCCGGCGCGTTGCTACGGAAACGCCTCGGCACATTTACCTGTAGTTGCCCTTGCTGTCGTCCTCTTTGACCTCCAGGGAGACGGTGAAGGTGTAGAGGTCGCTGTCGGGGGGGCCGGTCAACGCCGAGTCCCTGACGTCAGTCGGCCGTGACGAACGCCGAAACGCCGTGGAGAAACTGTAGAGGATGCGACTGACCTGGAAAAAACAGGAGAAGAAGAATGAAAAGAGAGAAGAAGAAAGGCTGATTCACAGACAAAAGGAGATTAGGTGTCAAAGATTAGGACTGATAGAAGTGAATAGAGTAGAATTGAAACCCCAGTCAGGTTGGTAACTCACCAGCGGTTCAGATCTATTCAGTTTCAAAACAGCAGATCACAGAGATACAGAACCACAGCGCCCTCCACTGGCGGTTCAGTGGTAGTACACACACAACACAATGAACTGTCCACTCTACTTTCACAGATTCAGACTGACATGATTCAGAATGGAGCTACCTCAGCCAATCAGCAGTAACATAACACTAGCCTACAGTCAGCTCCACCAATCAGAAGTGATGTGACGTTGCAACCCAATTAAAACAATTACAAGGTGATGAACTCACTATTTTGCACTTTTAACAGCAATAGATTTCCATAAGTGTGTGTTGGGTCAGGCCACCAGAGAAACACTCCCATGCATGTGCACGGTGGTAAGACCAAAACCTCCATCCCACTGAGGCTGAAGGAGTATCAGACAGTATTTCCTGTCAGATACTCAAGCTACTTCCTCTTTCAGTTTTCATTGGTATTTTGAACATGGCATGACAACAAACCGTCAAGCAAACAGTGACGGGTGGGAATGTAATGTAATGGTAATAGTTATGTAATGTAATAGTAATGTAATGGTAATGTAATAGTAATGGTAATGTAGTGTAATGTAATGGTAATAGTAATGTAATGTAGTGTAATGGTAATAGTAATAGTTATGTAATGTAATAGTAATGTAATGGTAATGTAATAGTAATGGTAATATAGTGTAATGTAATGGTAATAGTAAATGTAATGTAATGTAATGTAATGTAATGTAATAGTAATGTAATAGTAATGTAATGTAGTGTAATAGTAATGTAATGTAAGGCAATAGTAATGTAATAGTAATAGAAATGTAATGGTAATGTAATGTAATAGTAATGTAATGTAGTGTAATGTAATGTAATAGTAATGTAATGTAGTGTAATGTAATAGTAATAGTAATGTAATGTAGTGTAATAACAGTTCCCTTAGCAGCACTATAACAAGCTTGCTTGAGCATCTGAAAAGGCATCCTGGAGGATGGTGGTGTAAATCTGTCATGCTATGAGTGTTAGCGTGTGTGTGTGTGTGTGTGTGTGTGTGTGTGTGTGTGTGTGTGTGTGTGTGTGTGTGTGTGTGTGTGTGTGTGTGTGTGTGTGTGTGTGTGTGTGTGTGTGTGAAACTTTGATGCAATATTTTGATTCCCTCATGTTAAGAAAACATCCTGAATGTTTGAAGCTGTCAGCCGGTGCTACCACAGCGCTAGCTTAAGCTAAGGAGTAGCGTTGAGGTGATGAGGTGACGGCGTGATGAAGACGAGGCGATGGTAGGTTTCTCCTTCAGCTCATCGCTACAACAGCTGCTAATCAAAACTCTGATGGCGGTACGCTCGGCGACTCACGGCCTCTTTGATGTGGCAGGAGAAGACGTGGATCTGGAAGTCCTCGGAGCTGCGGTAGCTCTCGGTGAAGGAGAAACAGTCGCTTTCCTCCTGGCCGCGAGCGCAGAACAACACCTTGTAGATGGGGAAGGAGGCGATCTCCGTCCCCGAGGCCTGGTCCACCACCCTGGGGACGGAGACGCTTCCGTTTAGAGGTTTAGCTGATGCTGAGTGAGTTACAGTCAGGACAACAGAGAGTTGAAGATGCTATGGAACAATTTAACATCAATAAATCATCACATTACTGTAGAGTCATCAGTAGAACTCAGCCTCTACCAGCCTCTACCAGCCTGTCAGCCTCTACCAGCCCGTCAGCCTCTACCAGCCTCTACCAGCCTCTACCAGCCTGTCAGCCTCTACCAGCCCGTCAGCCTCTACCAGCCTCTACCAGCCTCTACCAGCCTCTACCAGCCTCTACCAGCCTGTAAGCCTCTACCAGCCTGTCAGCCTCTACCAGCCTCTACCAGCCTGTCAGCCTCTACCAGCCTCTACCGGCCTCTACTAGCCTCTACTAGCCTCTATCAGCCTCTATCAGCCGGTCAGCCTCTACCAGCCTGTCAGTCTCTACCAGCCTCTACTAGCCTCTACTAGCCTCTATCAGCCTCTACCAACCTGTCAGCCTCTACCAGCCTCTACCAGCCTCTACCAGCCTGTCAGTCTCTACCGGCCTGTCAGCCTCTACCAGCCTCTACCAGCCAGCCTCTATCAGCCGGTCAGCCTCTACCAGCCTCTACCAGCCGGTCAGCCTCTACCAGCCTCTACCAGCCTCTACTAGCCTCTACCAGCCTCTACCAGCCGGTCAGCCTCTATCAGCCGGTCAGCCTCTATCAGCCGGTCAGCCTCTATCAGCCGGTCAGCCTCTACCAACCTCTACCACAATTAATTTGGATGCTTAAATGATATGCATTGCACCTTCAAGCATGAACCTTTGGATCACCAACATTACAGTAACCAATAGTAAACTCAGAGCCACAGCACCCTGGCAGTACAGGACAGAAGGGAGAAGGGGGCGGGACTAGTTTGTTGGTGTATTTGTACCATTTTCTACGTTGATGTTTTCCAACAGAACAAATCAAACGGGAGGTTTTGACCTACATTCAGTTTGTGGGAACACCATGTAAATATAGACGGCCATTAAAAGCACATTCTGCCTCTGTGCATCAGACTGGATGTGAGAGGGGGCGGGGCCTGGAGCGAAGACACTCCAGGGGTTCAATACAAAACTCAATAACCATTTAATGAAATTCATTGGTGAATATTTCAGTCATAAATATGATTCTATCCTCACAAGCAGGACTGTGAGATGTATTGAGAGCTGCTGGTTTTCATCACATCGGATGGAGGTATGAAGTAATGTTGGTTCATTCCATTTATCTAAATTGAATCAGACCGAATTCAACAGATTTCCTCTGTGAGAATAGAGAGACCAGGAGAAACCGAAGACCCCGCGGCAGATCCAGTATTGTGAAGGTTTTTCATTCCTTTGACACCGTTTGGCACTTACAAAATGAAAAGTGGTATCAGACAGATTATTCACCATCGGCCCCAGGGCTCTAGATGGGAGACTGCCTCTATAGAGAACTAACAAGCTTGTACTGAATGAAACAGATGCTCTGTAAACTTCCATGGATAACCATAGATAATTCATAAATAACCATAACTATCATCTCAATCTACCTCGACGTGTTGAACAGGGTGTGAACAGGCATTTCCTCTGTGGTGTAACTCAACATTTACCTCAGACGACTCGGTTTCTGTCCTGAGAAACTCGTTTCATATCTACTACAGTTGTCGTTTCATTTCCTAGCTGGCCTCAGAACTGAGATGCTCCCTGGTGTTTCCTGTCTATCAGCAGGGTGACAAATTAACAGCAGCCTCCAGGTCAGTTTTAACCTTGACTCAGAGGTCTTATTCTAGTCTAAAATAATAAGAGGCTGGTGAATTTTGGAATCCATCATCGACTGGCCGGTGGATGAAAACGTCAGTTGCCTCAGGGCTTGTTGAGTGTTTCTTGTCTATTGCTCCCTGAGACAAACCACTCAAATCCAGTGTTCACCTGTCTAGTAGCACTACGGGACATATCAAGCTTAGCATCCACATAGTCATGTAAAAAGTCATGTCAAAACACAGTCTTAGTCAATTCTGGCTTTTACAAACCTGATAAGATGGATCAGGACACACACCAAACCACAACCAGGTAATACCTCCAAAACATTCACAGCAATGTGTTTTCACTGGGCCTCAGTACCACAGTGGGTTAACGTATCAGGACGAGGCAGTTTGTCTGTTATTGTCAACTACAGTAAAATATAGTTTGACTTTCAAATAGTTTCCTCACTGAATACCCCAATGTGGCAAGCCCCGCCCACCATTTCACTTCTGTATATTTCATCATCATGTTATATATGTTATATATGTTATATATGTTATACTATATGTTCTTGAAAATGGCAATAAGCATTTTCTTGCTTATTACTATTATTATTACTATTGTTGCTGCAACAAACACTTTGGTAACACTTTATTTGAAGGGGTGTGCATAACACTGTCATGACACTGTCATAACCATGACATGACACGTGTCATGACCATAACCCTAACCCTAACCGCTTCATGAATGTTTATGACTGTTGTCATTAAGTGTCATTCGGTAAAGACATCTCACACAATGTCAACTTTGCATTAACAATGACATAATTTACCGAATGACAACTTAATTTACTTAATGACAACAGTCATAAACATTCATGAAGCGGTTAGGGTTAGGGTTATGGTCATGACGGGTGTCATGTCATGGTTATGACAGTGTCATAACAGTCTTATGCACACCCCTTCAAATAAAGTGTTACCCAAATTTGTTAGCTCATGTTTTTTGACCTAGGTCTCTGTCTCTCTCACTCACACATGCACACACACATGCACACACACACGCACACACACACACACCCCAGCTGACCTGACGGAGCCGTCGGGTCCGTTGGGGACGTGCAGGGTGACGGGGATGGGGATGGCGCTCTCAGCCCACAGGGTGGCCATGGCTCTCTGGGCCTCGGCCTCGTTGCGGGGGGCTTTGACCCAGGTACAGCCCAGGTAGGACAGCTTGCTGAACTGGACGCTGTCCTCCTCCGGCACCGCCGAGCTGGACGCCGCCGGACACACCGACGCCTCTGTGGACGGACAGGTTGTGTTGTTGTCACTGCTGCTAAGTGAACCTGAGTTAGCGGTCTGAAACAACCAGACTAGAAACAGAGAGACATCCACACTGCAGCAGGGTGAGCATGAATTCACAACATAACAAGATGCTGTCACTGTCAGTTCAGACACTTGGTGCTTACAGAGGCTTCACAGTTTCATCACCAATCTCCCAACCAGGTCTGTAGCTATGGAACCATCAGGAGGTTGAGGTGCCCTTGAGCAAGGCTTGGTAGGCTTGCTCTGTCAAAATCAAGAACTTAAATAAGAACTTCAATTGGACTGAGCAGGTTTCATGAAATGGGATGTGATTTACCGGTTGGATGTTGGTCGACCTCGTTCGACCCCTCTGGGTTATAAGCACAGGTTCATTTATAATCCTGCCCTCTTTTATCCTCCGAGCTTTAAAGTTGGAGGTTTGACGGCTCCCGGTTGTCTTGATCGCAGCATGAAAGGCAGACGAGGAGCCGGCGCGACTTGTTTGAGTCCCGTCTCTAAATTTAGACCAAAGCCTCCGATGACCTCCTGGTTTCAGGACAGGAGGATGTGAAGAAACCCGACCACGCGACCACGGTGAGAAAATGATTGACGTGTTCAGAACACGACCTCTCAAATTCTCCCATCTCAATTTAATACACTGCTGCCAAAAGTGTGTGTGTGTGTGTGTGTGTGTGTGTGTGTGTGTGTGTGTGTGTGTGTGTGTGTGTGTGTGTGTGTGTGTGTGTGTAACCATGTATATTCAGTTGGCGTTACCATTATAATTATAACTTCAACTGTAAACTGAAGAAAAAGTATTCTTAGTTTTTCTCTCTGTGTATTTTATTGTGTATTTTTTTAAAACTGTTTCCTGCATGTGCATGCTGCTGTCACCAGTTTCCTCTCTCCATGAAGATGGACCTGACCTGACCTGGCTTCACCCTAGGGTGTACCGGTCCTGTAACATGGACTCACTGTCCTTCCTGGATGGAGGAACAGGGCTGAAACACTCATCAGCCCAGGTTGCACCAGGTTGGTTTCTGAACAGCAGCTTGGTGAAGCCAAACAACATGCAGGTTTTGATGAGACCGAGCGGTTGGTTCAGTCCTAGTTTTGTTTTGTAGTTTTGTGTTGTTAAGGAAATATCTAGTTGAGTATCATGTAGGAGTATCATGTGCTTTAGCTGAGGTCGGCATTATTTTCCAATTTCCTTGTAACATTAATGGTTTTGGAGTTGTTGTGACAGATGCTCCAGTCATTCAGGTTCTGTCAGGCGCCTCATGTTGCTATGAAAACATCATCAGTTTTAAAACACGACTGATGGATACGACCGCCGGTGCAGCTGCCTTTGGAAGTGTGATTTTGTTACTTCAAAGTAAAAGTTATTTCTGTTATTTGTCCATCTCCTGTATATCCACATCTCATACTGCGGTTCAGCTGACAGCTCTACGTGCAGCCAATCAGAGACGAGACACAGGGGGGCGAGAGAGAGACAGGAAGACAGAGAACGACAAAAAAAAGAAAGAAAGAAAAACATAAGAAAGAACGATACAGAGCGACGGAGGACAAGAGAGGAAATGAGGGGTCATTTCTGCAGTGACCTTTGACCCTGCACTTTCACACTTGGCAAACAGGAAGCAGAACAATGAGAGCAGCAGCTGGACTTCCACCTTACTAACCATTTCCTCTCTGTTCATTCAAAACACTGACAGAGGACATTGTAGAACAGTGTAGTGTCACCACATTTACCTCTGAAACATAAATGACATTTAGAACTATATATATTTATATGGTCTCCAAACACTGTTTGTTTTTAGTTAACTTTCATTTAATTTATTTTAATTCATTTCATCATTTCATGTTTTTTGTTTGTTTGTTTCTGTCGTGTTCTTGTTCAGATTGTCTGTCGCCATTGTGCATCTACGTCTTGATTTATCTTATGTCGGTATTTTTTGTTTGTACCTCTTACAAAAAGAAAAAAAAGTTCTAAAACACTAAAATGTCCAATTCTGCCGTCCTTTCATTACACAATAAAACCCCAAAACGTTCATTAAACCTTTATGGATCATACTGAGAGAATGGAGGAGAAGACACCCGATGGTTCCAGACCTGTAGGACCAGAACTGGGACCAAAACTACAATTACCCACAAGGCACCAGGACTAAATAAAATCACAGAACCACACTGCCTCTCTTCAACACAACAGCCGTTATAGTTGGACAGGCGGTTCTCCCTCTAGATCCATAGAACCATCAGTGACTTTTATTTTGTAGTATGTCTCCAGTGGAGGAGCCTCGAACCCTGGCTCCTCGAACCCGTGTTAACACATGTCTAGTGTGTTACTGTTGTCTGCAGGCTGTTATCTGTTCAGTCTGGGCCGGTCTGCCCTTGCTGATATACTCCCCATGTCAGAGTAAAGCTATCAGCCCTGTTGATCTGATATAGTTCAACTGGTCTGGAGGCCTTTCCCTTCCTACCTTCTTTCATCCAAGGAAGCCTATCAGCTTATCAGCACCACGTTCACACCACTAGACACACTGGAGACGAGGTAGGGGAAGAGAGACTCTGGCTCCGCCCACACTGGAGGCCTTAGTGCTCAGGTTCAAACTGCGGTCTGTGTCTCTTCCAGGACGTAACCCAACCCCATGTCTGTCTTTCTGGCCATCGTTGTGTCTGGTTGTCCTCCATGCTAACGCTGCACAGCCAAACTGTCTCAGGTGAATGAAGTAAGATTTACTTGTTGTCATGGCAACATGGCAAATTCTGATCTGTTGCCTGTACCTGGCGTGGCTCGGGGATCTGGTTTTGTACCACATAGCCATTCAGCTGCAGTGTGAACGGGTCAGAGACACAAACACATTACTGCTTTTAAAAAAGCAAGCCTTACATGCACGAATGCTATATGGTGTATAGATGGTGGAGACACCCTGACGCTGTGAATGGACCTTACAGATCCAGAGTCTGTACCTGGAGGGCTGGGGTCCAGGACCAGGGCCTGGGCCCCTGGAGGGCTGGGGTCCAGGACCAGGGCCCCTGGAGGGCTGGGGTCCAGGACCAGGGCCCCTGGAGGGCTGGGGTCCAGGACCAGGGCCTGGGCTCGGCCCTCTGGGGCCTCGGGGTCGCTCTGCTTCTCCATCTTCTCCACGTTGCTCTTCTCCTCCTTCACCTCCTCATCATCCAACACCTCCTCCATAGCCTTCTCCAGCTGCTCATTCCCATTCCACGACATCTGAAGGAGGGAGGGAGAAAGAAAGGGAGATAAAACAGAGGAAGGGATGGAGGGAGGAATGAGTGACTCCAGATCAGATTGTAATCCAGGTGTAATGCACCAAAACACAGAGAAGAGTCGACCACCCAAATCAAATTCATCATGAAAGGAAATGAAATGTGTACAATTCAGTGAAATACTTGACAGGGAGCAAGACGAGGACGCTAGCATTACGATATGGGAATCTGATGTTAACGTGTACAGAAGACATGATACTACTAATACTACTAATAATACTACTAATAGTACTCCAGCTGAAGATCTAGACGCCACCTGGATACAGGATGCAGGTTACATGCAGGTTGGTTTCAGATGTTTCTACAGTTTGAGATTTGTTTCCAAGACCTGGTTGGCTTGTGATTGGTCAGTGTGAACCTAAATGAATGCTAAAGAGTTAGCATGGAGTTAGCATTGAGTGATCAATCGACTGTCCTTCGTCAGGTGGAACGGTCCGTCCATGTGTGGTTCTGACCTTGAGCCTCGGCTTGCCCTCGGAGCCCGACGGCGACCCGGCAGCACCGGGCTGCACCAGAACAAACTCCTCGCTGGTGACGGTGGCCACGGACTCGGTGGAGCCGCCGACTTTCCCCAGGGAGGAGCTGTCGTCCATGACTGGGTTAGACGGGGTCGGCAAGGGAGACCAGGGTTGACGCTCGCCCCTCTCCTCTCCGCCCGGCACAGCGGGGGGTCAGCAGGTCAGCCTGCAGCCCTGCAACAGGATGGAGGGTTACTACGTCACATCACTGCAACAGGATGGAGGGTTACTACGTCACATCACTGCAACAGGATGGAGGGTTACTACGTCACATCACTGCAACAGGATGGAGGGTTACTACGTCACATCAGGGTGTTCACAGGTTAGCTTAGCTTAGCGCTGCCTCAACTGCATGTAGAGCAGGAAGGAAAACAGACACTCAGCAGAGACTCCCTCAACTCAGTTTTTAAACTTCCTACTTTGTTTGATGTTTTTGAGTCTTTATTTTCACATTTAACATTTTTGATGTTTTACTAGGAGACACCTTTATAAGGCCTTGAGCTTCCCGGTCCGTCCAGCACATCATGATTCATTTTACCTATTTTCTCCATTTCTACAATTAGACCTTTTTTGTGCAAATAAATAAATCGAAATCAGAGTAACTACTAACCTCACCGCTACTTTATCCATTTTCATTCTGCTTGTTTCAGCCGCCTACGTAGCCTGAAACAAAACTATCAAACTATCAAAACTGAAATACTGACTCGCCCTATTTCCAGTTCACAAGAGTCTGCACTGATTTAACCGGATGGTGACGGCTTCCTCAACCGGGAGAATCCCTGGACTACAATTTCAGAGAAAACTGATAATTTAATTTAATTTAATTCCACTGTGGTTGAAAATAGTCATGTTGATATATGATGCCACAAGTGCAGTAAAATAAATGTGTTCCTCAAATCATTTAGGATCTGTCTGCAGCCTCTCAGAGCAGAACCGGGTCACAGATGGTTCCTCATCTAAACTAGGACTTCACAACGCTCCAGTTCAGCTCTTAGAAGAACTTGGAGGTTTTTATCTCACCTTGCACAAACTTGTGATTCATTTTCTCTCCTGTTTTCTTTAAATAAACACACTGGTGTCTGGTTAGCTGTGACAGCGTGGTGAGCCATGGGACCGTGGACCACAGCAGGAGTGAAGCATGATGGTTGTACTGTGAGGAGCTGTGGTCACCTCACCACACCAGCTCCAGGAACCACCAGAACCACCAGAACCACCAGGTAACAACGTCTTGCTGCTGCAGGCTGTATTTTTAGATACATATTCACCATAACACCTTCAGTGTCATCACACCAGGCCAGAAGTGGTGAACCTGATTGTGCGGCAGCGTGAGTCCTAAAAATACCCACAAGGCTCGAGAGACAGGCCCCGACGCCAACACCACCGAGGAAGAATTTCAGCTTCAAATCTAAACACCGCCTCAGCTCTGCGGGAGAATGATGATGTCTGGGTGTTTGACCATCTCTAGTGTACATCTAGCTGACACACGTGACGAGGGTCTTGAAGCTCCAGGAGGTGAGTCGTCTTGTTCCAAAACAGGAAGTGAGTTTGGAAGTCAGTCATCTCTGAATAATTGATATTGATCAATAATACCCATCAACCCTGCAGATACAGAACTGTGCAAACATTCATGAACATCCTAGATAAACAATATGTAATATATACAATATGTAATATAACATTTAGTCTAAATTTAAAGTATTTTCTTGATATTTAGAAACTTTTCATTTCGTTATTTATTTTCTTCACTTGTATATTTTTTATATGTGCACAGTGCTGTACATTATGTCATTTTATTACTTAATACACCTTTAAGTGTGTAGCTGCACACAAGGCCCTGGTCTGGATGAAAACCAACACAAAGAAAGAGAAACTCAAGGCCGGTCTGGTTTTATCGGATGTTCAGATGTGGAGGTGGTCGGGCACTGTGATGATCTACAGACCACCAGCTTGGTGAGAGGGACCCTTCAGACCCCGGCACTTCACACAGTTATAAATGGAGTGAACAGAACCAGAATGTTACCAGTCGGCTACTGAAGGGACGCCTGGCTCCATCAGGGTCCACACCAGGACCAGGTCTGCTCAGAGACCACATCCAACTCAGTTACAAACTATAAATACTTGAGTATTGAGAAGCTGATTCAACATGTCAAGTGCACACACACACACACGCGCACACACACGGCGCACACACACACACACACACAGAGTGTGGCTTGTATCACTGTGTCATGTGCTCCAATCACACTTATTGAATTATACAGAGCACAGGGCAGCAGAGGAACATTCAAGTAGCTGGAATGAAAAGGACCCAGATCAGTTTGCTGCGGCCTCACATTCCCCCCATATATCAACCATAACACATACCTGCAAGGCATGCTGGGAAACAACGTCTCCAACTAGGATGCGTGTCTCCAATTTTTGCTTTGTGTAGAGCAGGCAGCCAATCAGGAGCCTGTTTGGTACCAACTTGATTGGCTCAGGCTCAGAGAGAGGGTACGGTGGTCAGCAGGGACAAAGTTTGAGAACAAACAACGACCCATG
Source organism: Hoplostethus mediterraneus (assembly GCA_034670385.1). Classification (NCBI taxonomy): domain Eukaryota; kingdom Metazoa; phylum Chordata; class Actinopteri; order Trachichthyiformes; family Trachichthyidae; genus Hoplostethus; species Hoplostethus mediterraneus. The sequence continues at coordinate 1,401,566 of JAXDDW010000077.1, read as the reverse complement.
AAAAAGTATGAGCGATGCGTTCAAATGTCGTCTCAAAAAGTCACACACTCGCTCCACCGCCTCGCCTGACGCTGTAAACATGGCGACAACTTTTGGACCCAGTCGTTACAAGCCTCCCTCTCCGATCCAGTTCAAAGCTGGCAGCGTCACTAACCAATCACAGCTTGTATCGGAAGTGGGAGGGGCTAGTGCTGAAGACAAGACCCACAGACACCCAGACAGACGGATGAATAACCGCCACATTAGGTCGACATGGGTGTGAGAATATGGAAGCAACTAACCAAACTAAAACTGAATCGACTTTAAATGCTGTATTTAACTGTATTCAAGACTAGTTACGACCTTAACTAATCTTTAACTTTTAACTAGTCTAGTGTTTAACTGTATTCAAGACTAGTTACGACCTTAACTAGTCTTTAACTAGTTTAGTATTTAACTGTATTTAAGACTAGTTACGGCCTTAAGTGACCCTGCAATAACACCGTCAAGGTTCATGTCCCACCCTTCCTAACATGAATCCACTTGTGGTACTGTAAGGTGATCTGGACAAAAGCATGTGCTACCTTAGCCACCTCTGACCTCTGACCTCTGACCGACTCAAACTGAACCACTAGAAGCTAAATTCAACTGAGCTTCCTTTGCATCCCAGCCTGGAGGCTGTTTGGTGAACTGACATCAGATATTGAGTCATTCACTTTCTGCAGAGCTCCATGTTATTGTCATAGTCAAATGCATGGCATTGCTCAATCCTCTCTGTGTGTGGCAGACTCAGCAAGTTTGACTACAACCATAAAAACAACAGTTACACATCTCTAAAACCTGTAATAGATACTGTACAACACAGCAGCAACAGAGAACGAGACCAGATTTGAACCGCTAGAAGTAACTGGGTGGAGACGTGGAGCTAATTTGATGAAGCAAACTGAATTGTGAGCTAATTCACGATACGTCAGCGAGTTTTCTAGCTGCTTCCTGAAAGTGAAACATCTCCCCATCAGGACCTGCAGCAGAAGGCCTGGCTCCTATGGCTCACTGCCAAAGTTAAAGCCTGGCCCACATAGGAAGAGCTGTTTATTACAGCAACCGAGACAGTCTGAAGGTGTTGTATGTATTTATATGTATATAAATATAACTAAGTAGCACACTAGCTTTCAAATGCAAACCAATAACTCTTCATGTGGATCAATACCACCAAGACCAGGGGCAGGAAGCCATCTTCAGTCCACCTGCCACTGTACATACACAGATTAATCAGCCAACTTGAGCTTTAGGAGAGTAAAGCCTCCAGTGAATGGAGGGTTACCTGAAGAAGGGTCTGGCAGAGTGGACAGCCTCCCCAGACACAGGGACACCGATCACCTCGTGTTTCAGCAGCAAATAGTAACAGGATACAGCAAGAGAAGTTAGGATATACATAAGGATATAGCAGATGGGGGGCACTGCACAGTGGGTGGACTTAGTGGGTGAGTGGGCTTCCTATATGATGATGACTGTCCTGTACCATCAAACCATCAAACCCCCATGGGTCCAGAGGAAGGGAGAGCCAGACGGTGATGTGAAGGAATACAGATGCATTGTCTGTTACTGCAAGCAGCTCCAACTCACCCAGCCCAGCTGTCCAGCTACCTCCTGCAGGGTGGTGTTATTACTACTGACTCGAGGTCAGCAGGCCCGGACTGCATCACACATTCACCACCAGCATCAGCAGCAAGCTAGCCTGTGGTGGCAGCAGCCAAGCTTCACTGCCCTTTTAAACAACTGCTGAACGAACATCTTGGTAAACGCATTCGGGTGACCAATCTATCCACGAAATAACCGTTAAGAGTCACGGCGCAGAAACTGCTCGGTAGACCCGTAACCCCGCCGGGAAGGCAGCGGCACGGAGCGACGGCAGCTAATGTCGAGAACACACAGGAAGACAGGCATGACAACATTAGCTAGCAGCAGGCTAGCCCGGGCGTCTTGTTGTCCATGAAAACAACACGGTGTGTCACAGAGCCGGCTGGCAGTAGACCAGAAGACCCGTAGATAGACAGCTAGCTGTCAAACACAAATACAGACTACACAGGAAGTCTGTCAGGCTAGCCCCGCTAAGCTAAGTTTGGCTAACGCTAACCAGCTCGAAGTCCAAAACAGTTGGGAGCACAATTTGGAGGAGCCACCTCACACAGCAACACCCCGCCTGGCTTCGAAGCGAAATGCTGAGAAAGATTTTTTAAAACAACATTTATCTTTTCACAGTATCTAAATGTGGCGTGTAAACACGTTTAGCTGCCAACAAAACAGCTGTCAACTTACTTGTTCAGAGCAGATGCCGTTAGGAGTTGGAGAGTTGCTTGCTAGCTGTCAGAAGAGTTGCAGCAAAGATATTCTATGTTTGGAAAGATTAATCACTCGATAGTAAAAAAAAAAAAAATGCCTTCCGGTTTGTAAAACTAGCGTTAAACCCCATGCATGCGCTCTTCTTCTGTCTTGGGTAGCCTAGTCAAACATTTTGTGTATTCATGTCTTACAATGGTAAATATGAGCTTCCTACCAGCCGGTAAATACTACTTAGGAACTTGGGATTTCTCCAGCTTCCTGAATTCTGATATCACCATGTAAATAATTGTAGTCAAGTGTAATGTAGGGAATGATGTATTCATTTCAATTGGAACAAACAAAATAAATGTTTTTCATCACATAAGTCATTTTATGACTGCATTTGATATATCTGCAAGAAATATGTGGTACAAATGTGTGGTACTCGGAAATATTCGCAGAGTGAGATATCATTACTGTTATATCCTCTCTGGTTGCAGCAGGCCATCGGCCAAACCCCACTGATCCAAGGCGCGTTCCCGGACCAAAATCACTGCCCCAGCCGCAAGTCGCGGGAGCGAGCACGCAGCACTCGAGTTCAGTTCAGATTGTGTGGTGAAGATGATCTGTGAGTGTAGCAGGGAGGTAGAGGAGGATAAACCCACCTAAACCCACTTTAGACAGGTTTTTATTTGCAGAATAGAGATCGCCTCCTCTTTCGGCTGACAGAAATCTTTAAATTCATAATTCAAACGTAAGAAGAAGAATACAAAACTTGTGTAAGTTGCTGTCAAAACTTACAAAATTTGTGCAGCGCTTTTTCAAAACAGGGTTCACAAAGTGTTTGACAATGAAATAAAAGCAAGCATCGAAAATGAACTAAAACAAGAATGCACCACAAGATGAAAGAATAAGAACAGAGGCTAAAATATATTTTTTAAATGGATAGACTATATCACATAAGAAAAGAGTTTTAAGAGTTAATTTAAAAGATGATTGTGATTTTGGTCCAACACCTAGGGCCCTGATGGTACACATCATAGTAATTAGTACTTACTTAGTAACTAGTACTGATGTTATGTGAAGATTGAGTCTCTTAAGGAAAAACATAATTTAATGTTTTCCTGAAAATATAATTGATTATTGTTTGTATTGGTGGTTGATCACCAACTGGAGGGCAGAGTTCACCCTCCTCTTTATTCACCACTACATCATTGTCTGTATGTAACGTGTGTGTGTGTGTGTGTGTGTGTGTTACTGTCAATAACCACAAAACACCGTTTCAAGCAGTTACAAATCTTTAATTGTCAAAAGTTAACACTGTGAAATATTGTTTCTGTTCTTCTTCCTATATGATTTTTGTTTTAACAACATTTCTAAAAATCAGTTGTCTTGTTTTCAAAGATAGCTTGTTAAGTAAATAGTAAAATAGATAGTTAATAAGATAGTTACATAAATGAATGATGAAAATGATTCCTCATCGATGGTAGCAGGGACAACATGGTGAGTTATTGATCAGTTTCAAGTCCAGCAGGTTGCCAGTTCTGATCAGATTGAACAACTTTTCCTGACCTCAAGACAACTAGAACCTTTTCTGTCTTCAGTCCTCAATACTTTTATTTGCCTGTTTATTTCATCCAAACAAAAAACAAATCTGGTGCAAAACATAGTTGAGACGTTTGAAGGCGGTGAGTATAATGGCACTGCAATTGGCATTTAGGTAGGTAGGTAGGAGCTGCTGCAACAGGCTGCCTGGATTATTAATTATTAATGATCAATAATTAATTGAGAAATGAAGTGACTCTGCTAAGTAATGAATCATATTTATGTTGTGCAGCATTGAAAAGAAGATAGAAAGATTTTGATCGATGCGTGAATAATAACACTGTAGGAGTCAGAGCATCTTGCAAAACGAGCCACCGTTGTTACTGTACTCTTACTGTACAAGCCCTGAATTTTTCTTGCATTGCTTATTAAGTCCTACGAGTCTTATCGAGTCTTATCAAGTCTCATCATGTCCTACTGAGTCTTATCGAGTCTCATCGAGTCCTACCTGAGTCTTAATAAGTCTCATTATGTCCTACTGAGTCTTATCGAGTCTCATCAAGTCTTACCGAGTCCTACCAAGTCTTACTGAGTCCTACCGAGTCCTACTGAGTCTTATCAGGTCTCATCGAGTCCTACAGGGTCTTATCGAGTCCTACAGGGTCTTACAGTCTTATCGAGTCTTACCAAGTCTTACCAAGTCTTATCGAGTCTTACCGAGTCCTACTGAGTCTTATCAGGTCTCATCGAGTCCTACAGGGTCTTATTGAGTCCTACAGGGTCTTACAGAGTCTTATCGAGTCTTACCAAGTCTTATCGAGTCTTACCGAGTCCTACTGAGTTTTATCAAGTCTTATCGAGTCCTACAGGGTCTTATCGAGTCCTACAGGGTCTTATCGAGTCCTACAGGTCTTACCGAGTCTTACCGAGTCCTACTGAGTTTTATCAAGTCTCATCGAGTCCTACAGGGTCTTATCGAGTCCTACAGGTCTTATCGAGTCTTACCGAGTCTTACCAAGTCTTATCGAGTCCTGCTGTGCACAGAAACACAAAGACAAATAATACAAAAGTGATTGTGTACGGCAAGCAACGCTGAATATGTTTCACATTGAAAATGCACAGTTCAGTAACAAATCAGTCACGTAAATAAACGAGCATCTCGACTTCCTCACAACACGAAACGGACCAAAGACGTGGAGAGAAAAGACGTGGCTATTTGCATTTCAAAGGTTCAACATGAGAGTAGTATAGGAGTATAGGAGTGTGTAGACAAAAGAACACCAACTACAGCGGGTCTGAGTCAAATCCCAGGAAACATCAACGCCTTCGGGTAATATATACACTTCCTCTCACTTCTGTCCATGAAGAGAAATCCAACAGGTTTGTTTCAAGCTTCGGTGCGTTCAAGGACTCAAGTGTCCTTACTATCAGGGGAGAAACTGGGGGTTAAGCATCAGACCTGGCAACCCAAGAGGCTTCAAAATATTCTTTAAATGCTTGTGAATGCTTTCTTATTATCCAATTATCTCGTTGCCCTGAAGGTTGGGTTTGCATCACGCTCACGGTAATCCACCAGTAAAGTCTCAGTTACATGAAGACATGAAACCTGCTGAAAGGAGTCGGAGAGTTGCTGCACGTGCAACTTGCATAGAGAAAGCTCCAGCCTTCCCTCTTCTTCCTCTTCTTCCTGTAATTCCACCGATCCAGAAAACCGTTCAGTCTCATTCCTTCCTGCAAATCACATCAAAATGCTACGGTGAGGAAGACAGTTGCCACATCAGACTTCCACCAGACAGACGTTCCCTCACAGTCTGTACAGATTTAAACACTAACAACTAACTACAAATATGATCAGTACCTTCGATGTGGGAGCATGAGGGGATTTCTTTTATTGACAACAAACATCACAGCTACAGTATTAGCTACCTCCACTCGGGGAACCGGCATGGTTGTGAATGTGGAAGCTTAAGAATTTAAGGGTATGAAGTGAGAAACTAAAACCATGAGGTTGCTAACCGGCGGCCGTCAAGTCTCCATCTTCTCTCATCTTCACCAAATTAAAAATCCCCCAACCCTGAACAAATGTGGTAACAGTCACTAAAACCGCCAGAATCAGCGGGCAGAGATCACACAGGTCAGCCAGAGGGAATCAAACCCGGGGATCTAGTTGATTAAGTCCAGCAGATCCCCATCAGTGGCTGCAGCAGTGTCACAGTAGTGGTGGTGGTCTTGTCGGTGGGCGGCGTGGTGTTCCGGGGCGGTCACACCTCGGTGCTGATGGCTCGGGTGTTGGTGTAGAAGTCGGGCTGCTGGGCGCGGCGGGACTCCCTCAGCAGGGAGCCTCGGACGGCGGGCAGCGGCAGCGCCAGCGCCTGGTTCTCGTAGTGCGTGGGCATGTAGGTGATGCGTTCGCCGCCGTTGCGCATTTCGTCGGCGGTGCGGATGTAGAAGGGCGAGTCGTAGGGCGAGCAGGTGGGGCAGTAGCCGTGGCGGCCCGCGGCGGGGTCGGCGGATCCGGGCGGCTCCGGCGGCGACAGGGACAGGGGGGTGACGGCCGACCCGTCCAGGCCGGGGACGCTGCAGGCGTTGCAGGCCAAGTGTTGCTGAGAGACGGAGCCGCTGTCAGACCCATTCTTCTTACAGCAGTAGTACTGCAGGGAGAGAGAGAGAGACGGAACCAGGAATGTTAAAACTCCAAACCTGCAGACGGACTAGTCCAG
>JAXDDW010000077.1:1365000-1390000 GCA_034670385.1 Hoplostethus mediterraneus | reverse complement strand
CACACACACACACACACACACACACACACACACACACACACACACACACACACACACACACACTTCTAGCCCTCCATAGGCTTCCATGCTCAGTGTTTAGTGTTAGAAAGCAAAGGTGTGATGGGCAGGTGAACAAAGAAATTCTTTGTTTTCAGCGCGCACACACACACACACACACACACACACACACACACACACACACACACACTGTAAGAACTACACACACAGGCTAACATGTTCCCATGCAGGAACAGAACAGGATTTCCACGCCGCTCAGCAGCAACCAGCAGAACCGACGCTTCATTGACTGAACAACACGACTGCACCTGAACGCATCACGAACACTTCATCTGAAGAAGAGTTCAGGGTCTCGTCAGTAGAACAGCGTTATGGATGAGACGTGATGCTGCGGGAGGCTGAGGTCAGCGCAGGACAAGCCCCGCCTCCTCCACGTCATCAGGCCTTCCTGCCGCTCGTCTCCATCCAACTGTCAATCAATAATCAGCTGAATAAACTCACATGCATGAAAACATGGAAAGACCATTTGTTCTTGTAAAGGAAGGAAGAGCGTCTCTTCAGACCCACAACAACAACAACAACAAACAACATGAGGTTTGATTTCATGAGTAAAGAGAATCTCCTGATGACAAATACACTTTAACATGTATAGCGATATATGTCATGTCATGTCATGTCATGTCATGTCATGTCATGTACATTGCGTTACATTGTCATCCAGCCCTGCAGCCTCCTTGTTCTTCTTGGTTTCTCTTTGTTTCTGTTTTCCTTCGAATCGATCTGAGAAGAAACCTTCATACTGTAAAACTGATCCTGACAGATGAGAGAGAGAGACTCCTGCTGTCTCTCTCTCTCTCCCTCTCTCTCTGTCTCTCTCTCCTCTCCCTCTCTCTCTCTCTCTCTCTGTCTCTCTCTCTCCCTCTCCCTCTCTCTCTCTCGCTCTCTCTCTGATTGAGTGTCCTCCCAGGAGACTCGGCCATCAGAAGGTCCTTGGCTGCCCTGGAGGGTTTTTCCAGGATTGATCATCGGGTCTGAAACTGTCTCTGCTCCAGTAAACAGGCTGCTGAGAGCGACTGTGACAGAAAGGTCGCAGGTTCGATCCCTGAAGCAGCCAGTGTGTCCTGTCACCAAAACCCCTACCTGCTCTAATATAGATCTAAATATAAATATAAATATGAATACAAATATAAATATAGATATAAATAAACATATACATATAGATATAGATATAGATATAGATATAATATATAGATATAACTATAAATATAAAGAGTAGCCCCTCCCAAACTTTCTTCCATTTTCTTCCAAGGTTTTGTGGGAGTTTTTCCTCGTCCTCTGTGAAGGTTGGGAGTGGGACGTCGTGTACTAACCATTTACTGTTTTCACACCTTAGAGACTGTAATGTGATTAATGTGTACAAATAAAATAAATGTGATTTGATTTGAAAATAAAGGACAATCTGCATCGCAGGATGTGAAACATAAGAACGGATTAACAAGCAAAACAAATGAAATGCAGCGAGGAGGTTGTGGATGGAGACCAGAGGGATGAGACAACACTGGTGAAATATTAATCTGCAGAGAGAGAGAGAGAGAGAGGCAGCACTGTACTCTGCTAAGGTCGCTCTACCACTTCATTTCCTACCCTCATTCTCTTCCTTTTTCCTTCCCTCTGTTCAACATGCAGAGCAGTGATGCTTTGTGATGATTCATTTGAGCGATATAACAGAGTTTAGGGTAACGCTGGGCACGTTTTTACAAGTGAGTGATTCATCTTCTCATCAGAATTATCTTTGGCATTATTTTACCATTATTCTAGTCAGACTACACAGTCCTGGGACCTGTAGGGGTCTTCGGTCATCATGAGAAATTGTTTTTTTCCATCAAGGAACCATCGAGGTGCCCTTGAGCAAGGCACTGACCCCCAGCTGCTCAGCTGAGCTGCTCAGGGGCCGACAGTAACTTCCCTGGATAAAAAAGATTTATCCTCTTCCTCCTGCGATACTCAACCACACTTCCTGTTAAGATTCACTGTGCTTCCTTTACAGCTCCACACCTCCGAGCCGAGCCTCTTCACCAGGCAGCATCTCGCCCCAAACCTCAGCAGACATCGTGTTGGAGAACCAGCACCAGAACGCCATCGCGTTCGACACCGCGGCATTCTGGCAGGCAGGAAACGAGGCGCACAACCCAACGGACTCACGGTCACAGTCCAAATGTAATTTGTCTAATCCTGTTATCTGGAGCTCCATAGGCTTCCCTCTCTCTGCATCCTCTCTGTGGTCTGTGTGTGTGTGTGTGTGTGTGTGTGTGTGTGTGTGTGTGTGTGTGTGTGTGTGTGTGTGTGTGTGTGTGTGTGTGTGTGTGTGTGTGTGTGTGTGTTTACTCTCATACCAAAAACAACATTTACATTAACTGTTAAAGGAAAAATCCCTCATTTCATTCCAGGAGTTATTTTGTGATTAGGTTTTGTAATTTAGTTTTCTGTTGCACCCTCAACCTGCCTCTTCTCCTTCTACTTCACTTAGTGATTTCCTACATTTCCCATAATGCCCCAGGGAACGGGCATGAAATTGTTCCATCCAGAGCAATGGACAGTAAGAGCAAAAGAAAACGCGAGAGCCACGCCCCGTACGCCAAACCCAACATGTCTTGTGGCCGCATTGCATTCTGGTCTATCTCGGCTACCGCATTGCATTCTGGTCTGTCTCGGCTGCCACATTGCATTCTGTCTATCGGCAGCTTTCACCCTTTTACCAGCCGGCTGGATGTTGAGAACAGAGCAGCACTCAGATGATGGTTGGTTAGACGACTAACCAGCCACAGATGAACTTGTGGCTGGCGGCTGGTAGCGACATGTAACCTTGAGAAGCTCCTCCCCCAGGCACCCAGGGGCCCGCCGGTGGCCAGCCAACCGTTATCCCACCTCCCCTCTTAAGCTGTCGCTGCAGTTACGGCCCGGTAGCCGGAGATTGATGACACCAGACATTTTAGTTCAATTACTTGATTTTGCTTCAGGTCATTTAGGGCGAAGAATGCAATGAATGTAGCGAGCCGCTCCCAGAACGACCCCCCCCGACCCCCCCCGCCTCCCCCCTCCTCCCCCCGCCCCCCCCCCCCGGTCCAATAAAAGCACATGATCAATACAGGCGATAAAACAGATTCGTCCCGTGGAGATGCAGAGAGACGGGACAGCGTTTCAATCTTCTCCTCCGTCCCGTCTGGACCGTGTTCTGATGCCGTATAGACGCCGGGAGATTTATAGCCGGTGTACATTATACCCGTTCTCCAGGCGCTCCAGGCTCTCCAGGCGCTCCAGGGCACCGCGCTGCAGCCTGCCAGCTCCTGATTCAGCCTTTCTGCAGGCGCTGTAACGTGCTCGCTGTGTTCAGTCCACTCAACGCGTTGCCAAAACCTTTACTTACATAGCAACTAAAACATTTACTACTTTCATCCCATCTGGAATTTTTATACACGTCAACTTCAATTTCCTCCCTTTCCATAAAAGCATCCACGCTATCTGCCAAAGGATCTCCACTGTGATTGGCTCTTACTTGCAATAATACTACTACTAATAATACTACTAATAATACTAACAATAAAAAAACAACAACAATAACGATAATAATAACAACAATAATAATAAGGTCTTCCATAATCCATAAATCCATAAACAGGTTTATTTGATTGGCCTGTCTGAGGTGATCAGCACCTCAGCGCCGCTCCAACCATCTGCTCCACGGTCCCGTCTGACTGAATGTCTGTTGGCAGCAGGTTAGCTAAGATGCTACACAGGGAAGTCATTATTTAACATTTTCTCATAATCCATCGGTCCAAATCACATCAAGAGTCGTTGGTGCCTGGGAGGTTCTCTGATGACGCCATTCACAACCACAGGGCAGGCTGCAACACACTAGTTCACATTACAACAGATCAGATCTGGTCCCTGAACGCAGCGGCAATGTGACCGGAGGATAGTGACTGGGAACCCCAACCAGAGCTGGACCAGGGTGGACCTGTTCAACTGACTGAATTTGTATAAAGCACTTCCTGGATGCAGCTAGTCAGGAAACACAAGAACACAAAATACCATGTTAAGACACAAACAAGCCTAACAACTTAACCTAACTAACCTAACCTAACTAACCTAACCTAACCTAACCTAACCTAACCTGACCTAACTAAAAACTCAAGAAAACCTGAATAGGAAAGGATGCTAGAAACGTTTAGCGGCTGAGAGGGGGACTAGCCCTACCATCTGTCCGGTAATGGTTACCAAGGAAACAGGATGTAAACAGCAGAACGGTTAAACACATTACAGACATGAGCCGATCCAAGACAGTCAGGTCAACAGGAGAACAAGCTTCTGCTCCCACCAACACTACAAGCAACCGATAGTAAGGAGGTCAGGGGTCAGAGGTCACAGCACCACTAGGTTTACGGCCGCCGATCCTCCGTGCTACATTAACAGTTATGAAGAACTATGATGAGACTTGGGTAGTAAAAGTTACACCAAACATTTACTTGTTAGCAATACCAGCATGCTGCTGTCTGAGGTGTGTTCCTGGGTCTGCTTTGACCTGGTGTAGTTCCAGTCTTCACAGTAACTGATCCAAACTAACAAGCCTTGCCTCGCTCTCACAGTCTGAGCTACAATGGAGCACCATGCACATCCAACAGAAAGTCATTAAAAAGCTGAACTCTTTAAGTTCCTCTCTCAAGAAAACAGCTGACATTAAGCAAGCGTTCAGCTCGGGTCTGGTTTACGAGGTTTCATTACAGCTGCTCAGCTCCTCTGCTGTCCTACCAAATGCCAGTTTCTCTTTCACACTTGGCAGCAGTGCAGCATCGTTGAACGCACCACCAATAAGGCAGCAGCCAGCCGGGAACTATAATTACTGCTCCTCTGTTCTGCTGGTCAGCACTGCACTATCATAAAAGGAAATGAAATGTTCCAGCTTCGGTCTGAGAGGATATTACATTAGCATACATTTAGATGGACGTTTTATCTGTCGCACTTAATAAAGACAGAGAGGAGGAGGGGGCGGGGCCACTGAAGCAGAGAGCCACCCGGTGCCTTGCTCACCAGTTTAACAGCAGAGGTTGGAATGGGATGCTAGCAACCTCCAATAACTAGCACACATCCTCTTCTGGAGTTAGCGGTCTGCCATTAAGCCCCTCGTCCTGGTAGCAACCAAACCCCTGGAGGGTCAAACTGTCCAGCCGGTGTAGCATAGCAGTGATAACATGTAGCATAGCAGTGATAACATGTAGCATAGCAGTGAATATAACATGTAGCATAGCAGTGATAACATGTAGCATAGCAGTGAATATAACATGTAGCATAGCAGTGATAAAGTGTAGCAGAGCAGTGAATATAACATGTAGCATAGCAGTGATAACATGTAGCATAGCAGTGATAAAGTGTAGCATAGCAGTGAATATAACATGTAGCATAGCAGTGAATATAACATGTAGCAGAGCAGTGAATATAACGTGTAGCAGAGCAGTGATATCGTGTAGCATAGCAGTGAATATAACATGTAGCATAGCAGTGAATATAACATGTAGCGATATATAGCTAATATATCATGCAGATTGTAGTTTTAGTTCTGCAAACATTTCTCGGAGGTGGAGCTGCTCTGGAGGTGGAAATAATATGATTGGTTGAGTTAAACCTCAGTGGGCGGAGCCAATGAACCACAGTGTTTCAGAGCGCAAGTTAGCTAACTGCTAAACTTGAATGGCAAAGAAGGAACTGTGGTCAAAATATAAAAACAATAAAAATGGCAATGACTTTCATTCATTCATGAGCATCACTTTCACAATGTTGGAAGGTCAGCAGGCTAGCTAACTAGCTAACCTAGATAGCTATAGGCTAGCATGGCTAGTTTGAACTTGGAAGGTCAGCAAGGCTAATTAGCTAACCTAGATAACTTACTATGACTATATTGTATTTTTTCCAGTTAGTAGCAGAACGCTAGGCTTCATAATATTTGCTAGCTCCTCTTCTCTTTTTCATTGGACTGCAGGCTAACGTTACAGAACAACTCAGATCCACCCCACTGAGTAGTTTTATTTATTTATATTGGCTGTTTGAAAGACGTCTAAATGCTTTATAGCGTCTAGGCTAAATTGGCGCTACATAAGGTTTAACAGTGATTGTTTAGTAGATGTCCATGAACATTAAATCATGTTCTACATATGGACTCTGGTGGATATTTCTGATATATCTACAGATATTTATGCATCCTTTAAATATGTAATACTATCTTTACTGCTTGGTCTCAAACTGGGAAACACACAGCCAGGAACATCCTGGGTGATATGAGGGATAAAGCAGACGCCATGTTGAGAAGACGTCTAGTCCTCAGTGGGATGCAGTTCACACTGGCGTGCACATCCATGCTCTGATGAAACTCCTGCAGATCGAAAGCTTGGCTCGATAAATATTAATTGCATTGATCTGAGTGTGCAGAAGATGTTTTTCTTGAGTTAAATGATGTACCTGAAGTCTCCCTTTACAATGCAACAGTAAGCATGTCGTCCCCATGAATGATGCCGTGGTTTATGTCAGCAACATGAACTTAGATCTCTGAACTGATGAAGCACCATGAAGATGAAGAACCAAACCAGAACAACTACCTACTTGTTGACATGTGATCATGTTGTATTAGCTAGTTAGGTTTATCCTATTTTTCTCTTGCCATCCTGGAAATTAGGATTTACTGCAGAAAGTGAACGCGCTCCAAAAACTCCTCCTGAAAAATAGTGTGCAACTTTCTTTTCTTTTCTCATATCCTGTAGGTTCGTTCAGCTGCTGGTGGGAAGTCTCAGATGCTCGATGAAAAGTCTGCAGGTTCTCCTGAAAACCAACAGAGGTTTCCTCTCACAAACCGATTGGTCGATCTGATCTGATCTCTGATTGGCTTACAGCGACATTACACTCCAAAGAGTACAGTGTGTGTGTGTGTGTGTGTGTGTGTGTGTGTGTGTGTGTGTATGTTAGAGTGTGTGCATTTTGTCAATTTGTCAATTTTGTCAATATGTGTCTGTGTGTAAGGGTATGTCTGAAAGAGTGTGTGTGTGTGTGTGTGTGTGTGTGTGTGTGTGCGCGCGTGTGTGTGTGTTTTCGATGAGTCACCACAGATAAAGGCCAGCAGCAGGAGCGCTACGTTAGCAGATAGCGGTGTTTCTGTTCCAGAGGCCTCCAGCTCTGCCAACCAGCCTCCCCCTGACGCCTGGCACCGCGTCAGAGCTGCGTTCACACTCACACACTGCGCAACACCTTTCAAAACAGCAGAAATTAACCATGGATATTCAGTTCTGTTGAGGACCTCCAATATGGCCGCCAGAGGGGCGTCATGTCACCTGAAAGGTGGTTTACTGAGCTTGTATTTAGTCCAGATGAACGTATGTTTCTGATTGGAGGAGAACTTGTGCTGCTTATTGTCTCCCTATCCACCGCTGGGCTGAAGGGCCTTGAACTCAACAGGGTTCTAGACATCTTGCCTGGTCGTCTTCTCTCTACGTTGTTCAGTTGACTCCTCTCTCCATCTCAACACCTCGCCTCATTGAGTATTTCAAATCGTTTCTTCTACTGAGCAGAAATGCAGCTTAAAGCTCCATGTGTCTGTGGAAACGATGGCTGGTCGCTTGTAGATGTAATGAAATGTATTGATGTCATGAGTAATGTCATCTCTTCAGTGTACTACTAGTAGTACTAGTCTACTAGTACTACTAGTAGTACAATGGAATGGTACAATGGAATCAGCTGATGAAATGTTAAAACGTCCTTATTGTGTTCTGTAGCGGTCCAGAGAGACCACCAGAGACCACCACAGAGACCACGAGAGAGACCACCAGAGACCACCAGAGAGACCACCAGAGAGACCACCAGAGACCACCAGAGAGACCACCAGAGACCACCAGAGACCACCAGAGATCACCAGAGAGACCACCACAGAGACCACCAGAGAGACCACCAGAGAGACCACCAGAGACCAGGCAGGTACAGCGTTCCTACACTGAGACACTGAGGAACACCTGGATCCAGCAGGCAGGAAGACCTCTGAGGCGTTCCACCAGGAGACCGGAGGAAGAGTCTCCTGGTTTCTGTTGTCTCTGGAGGTCAGAGAAACCAAACCTGCTGGTCGTACGCCGGCTGATTAAAATACCATCTGAAATCCATCTACCCCCCCCCCCCCCCCCCAGCTTCAGCAGTGCAGACCTTCACACCATCCTGCATGGAGGTGGACACGATGATTCAGTTTATGTATTTTTTAGTCGTCCCTCAGACGTTAGGAGGTTTTCTCCTCCAGGCCATGAAACTTTTAGAACAAAGTCAGTTTATTTAAGGCCGGCGCTCGGCAACACCGTTCTCTAAGACATCACTAAGACATCACTAAGACATCACTAAGACATCACTAAGACATCACTAAGACATCACTAAGACATCACTAAGACATCACTAAGACATCACTAAGACATCTCTAAGACATCACTAAGACATCACTAAGACATCACTAAGACATCTCTAAGACATCTCTAAGACATCACTAAGACATCACTAAGACATCACTAAGACATCTCTAAGACATCACTAAGACATCTCTAAGACATCTCTAAGACATCACTAAGACATCACTAAGACATCACTAAGACATCACTAAGACATCACTAAGACATCACTAAGACATCACTAAGACATCTCTAAGACATCACTAAGACATCTCTAAGACATCACTAAGACATCTCTAAGACATCACTACAACGCCTTGTCTTCCTTCTGTCTTCACTGCTTTGTTAAGGTGAACAGGTTAATAAGGAAAGGAATATAATATAATACAATGTAATATAATATAATATAACACAATATAATATAATATAATATAATATAATGTAATGTAATATAATATAATATAATGTAATGTAATGTAATGTAATATAATATAATATAATATAATGTAATATAATATAATATAATATAATGTAATATAATGTAATATAATATAATATAATATAACATAATATAAATATAATATAATATAATGTAATGTAATCATTATTATTATTATTTCATGAAAATATGTGTATTTATGTGTATTTGTCAACCTCTGATCTCATCATGTCATAAAATCATAAGTGGGACAGATTCCCACTCTGACTAGTCTTTAGATACAGGAGGATGTCAGTACAGAGGATGAGGAGGATGTCAGTACAGAGGATGAGGAGGATGTCAGTACAGAGGATGAGGAGGATGTCAGTACAGAGGATGAGGAGGAGGTCAGTACAGAGGATGTGTGGACTTACACTCCAATAGTTCATTTTGACAAGACTGTAAAGCTACGAGTCTTCTGGGTTTTTATCCAGCATGATGTCATTCATCCTGACAGGGTCTGGTTGGGTTGTTGAGTTGAGCAGCTCCAGCCTCAAAACGGACTAATAAAGGTTATTTCACCACATCCAGGCGTCTGGTTTCTTGATTGGTGCAAATAAACAAAACAAAATCATTTTCTTCACCTTCTTGTTCCTATTCAGGGTCGCGGGGGACTAGAGCCTATCCCAGCATGCATTGGGTGAACAGGGGGGAAAAACCCTGGCCAGGTCGCCGGTCCATCACAGGGCGAACGGGAAGACAAACTCACTCACATTCATATGGAGTCTCCAGGAGACACGCCGACATGGGGGGAACAAACAAACACAGGAAGGGATTCGAACCCAGGACCTTCCTGCCGTGCGCCGCCAGCACTAACTAAACTAATTTGAACCTCCAAGTGATGGTTACCTAATTTACCAGCCAGAGCCGACGTTTACCAGCATCTGGCGTCACAGCCGCGGTATTAAATACATCTGGTGTGTTACGGCTGTTAGCCGGCCTGATAGGGACAGCCCTGACTGCAGGCTCTCCTGGGAAATCAGCCCACTTCCTGCTGCATCACAGCCCCCACTGGAGGTGAGGGAGTTAAGGAGCGATGGAGGGAGGGAGGGCGAGATAGATGGAGATTTATCGAGGGGCCACACCACGGTTATTTAGCCAAGCCTCCCTCTGAGGGAAATGGGTCAGGCAGAGGAAGAGATCAATGCAGTTCACATATAACACTCTGACATGCGCTGGAGGGTTTTACCCCGAGCGCCTGACAGTGCAGACATCTGCAGCACTGCTGGTACCAGTGGGAATTGAACCCCTAACCCTGGCGGTGTTGGTGCCTTGCTCAACACTGTGAGGCTCCATCAGCAGCACTAGAGGCAGCGTGCAGCGCTCTCCCTTCCCATAATTCAGTTTTGTTGAAAGCATCTTACAGTACCATGAAACCAGGGTAAAGAGTTTTAGTACTGGTGACCCCGGCGGGAAGGGAACCCCTAACCTCCATGTTGGTGCCTTGCTCAACCCTCTGGGCGACACCGGACCATTTGGAAGAAACTAAGTATTATTTGGAAACGATGCAGTAAGTCCAGCAGGGAACCAAGCGGGGATCATCTGCACTGAAACAACTGTAGGAAGAGATGTGGTGTCGCGCTGTGAGCATTACATGATCATATGAAGGGTCACAGAGCTGAACCTGGATCAGTCACATCCACCGCAATCTGAAACGCTCGTCCTCGGGACTGTAAATGCACATGCACATACCTGGTGTGGTTACATGGTCCGCTTCTTCCACTCCGGTTAATCCTGTGGAGTTGGACCATGAGAAGCCGCCAGCATCCTGATCGCAGCAGCGGGAGAGCAGCGGGGACGCGCTGGCACGGGACTGCGGCGGAACCTCTCCAAAAGACGCCCCGGAGTCCGGAGCGCACCACGCCGCCAGAAAAACCCGACAGCCCCGCGGCAGACTAGAGGTCAGCGGGGAAGCTGCAGAGACAGCCACGACCGGCAAACACCGACAGACGGAGCATAGTCACCGTACAGCTGCACACCGGGAAAACAGGAAAACGGGCGAAGCTTCAACAAAGCGCTTTTTTTACGCACCTAGAAGGACGCAACTTGCACTTTAACCTTCACGGACAGCAGCAGCACGACTCCAGGTGGAAACCAGCAGGAGGCGAGGACACATCCAACAAGTGAGGGATGAGAAAGCGAAATGACAGGCGGCTGGAGGAAGGAGAGCTGGGAGCTGCTGGGGAGACTGGGAGGAGGCGGGCAGGAGCCGCCCGGCGGCGGGGCGGCGGAGGGACACTGTACCACTGTAGGGGTATTATAGTGAGGCATCAGAGGTACTACATAGTCACTATAAATACACTGTGTACTACAGACATACTATAATAATATTATAGGACTGTTACCGTGCGAGATAACAGAAATACCACAAAGTACAATAAGGTTACTATAAAGTCACTACTGTACCACAGACACACTGTAGTAATATTCTAGGAATATGAAGTACTTTTCTTCGTTAGGTCTATACATACTGGAGCATGCTGGGTAATGTGGTTCTGCATTGTAACATTAAATAAATGCTAAATCCCAAACAGACCATCAGGCTGCAGTAATTGATTTGTCCTCAATCAGCTGATCTCTGATCTGCTTCCTGTCAAAACCAAGTCACTGCAAATATGAATGGAGGAGCAGGAGAGAGGAACTAGGCTTACGAGGGCTTACGGCTGGAAGGGTGCCAGTTCAAATCCCAGGACCAGGAGCATGAGGAGGATGGATGCACGGCAGGTTCTTCAGTGTTGATTGGAGAGTTGCTGGTCCAATCACAGAGCTCAAAACTATCTAAGTGTTAAATGAACTCTGGTGGAAACACTGATGGTTTTTCTCAATAACTGGTGTTGAGGTTCCCTTGAGCAAGGCGCTTAGCTGTGACTGTCCCCAGTACAGTACTCAACGCTCAAGGACTTTCCATGACCGGATAAGAGAGAGAGAGAGAGAGAGAGAGAGAGAGAGAGAGAGAGAGAGAGAGAGAGAGAGAGAGAGAGAGAGAGAGAGCTGTATGAAGGATTATTCCAGGTCTAACCAGCTCCTCTTCCCTTCCATCTACCGAGTCCAGACTCGGATCCAGCTCCTAGTCATGTGGGTCCAGTGGTTTCTCCAGTTAACCATAAACCTTTTGCAGCTCAGCTGACGGAGTCTAGAGGTGATCCAGTGGATCGACCTACCAGTCTAGAGGTGATCCAGTGGATCGACCTACCAGTCCACATCAACCTCCCTCTATGAGCTTTTATGACTCGACTCAAACTCATTTTTAAACATGTTTTATTCTCAGTTACTTACTTACTCTTTATCTGTTACTAAATAACAGTTATTATTGAAACCTACTGAAGTAAATCACATTACGTGTTTCTATTAAAGTTCTATCATCTTTAGATCTTTACAAAACAGTTTTTGTGGCTGAGGAAATTGAGGATGAAAAACCTTTAGAAAATGTATTTCTATCATTTTGTTCATATGTTGAATCATGTGTGACACAGTAACTGAATGCAGCTGATGAAGGTATAACTCCTCTACGTATGTTCTCATGTATTAATGACCTGAACTAAACTCAACCATCACAGGGAGAGCAGGAAGGTTCAGATTCCCCTCAGGGAAAAGTTTGAAGACCAAACTGTCGTCCCAAAGTTGAGAAGTTGAAATGGTGAAGTGGTTCAGCGAGACCAGGATGAGATGTAAAATTCATTTGCAGCAGATGCTCTGCCAAGAGGGATGAAGTCAGCCGGGGGGGGTTAGCCCAGAGGGAAGTCAGGGACGATCCCAGATCAGCTCAAACATGGTTTAGAAAGCAACTGACACAAGCAACTACTGACTGGAGGAAACAGAGGAAAAGATGTTCACCTGATGTCGCCAGCGTTTGAGTTCCTGTAGGTGGCGCTCTGTTTTCTCTGTCTGTCAGTCATGGTGGCTATCACTCCCGTTTCTCCCGGTAAAGACCTACCTGACACCGGGTGTTGAGAGCAGCAGATGGAGAAGCTTCATGATGGTTGAGGTTGAGGATGTTGAGGTCCAGAGATCAGAGAGAGGACAGAGATCTGGAGGAACATGAGGAGGATTGTTGCTTGAATTCTGGGACTTTTACAGAAATGTTCATTCATTTTCTCAGAGAATCAAAATAAATGAATGAACTCTGGATGGACACCGCCCACCCCCACTAGGTCCTCACACCTCAGCGGAGCAACTCGAATAAAACGCACCCAACGTGAACCAGGCTGGAGAGGAGGTCATTACCGGTAAGTCAGGGGCGCGTTTGATTCGACAGGCAGTATTGATTCGGGGGGGAGGTGCAGCGCACGGACCAGGTGTGACACCAGATCTGGGCTTCAAACTGCTGGGTCAGTCAGTCTGAGAGCGGTGACCTTCCCAGATCCAGGATCTGCCTGATACAGGTTTACATTTTAGCTGATGCTCTTATCCAGAATGAGGCTGGATCAGCATTACAGCAGAAGAAGAAGAAACCTGCAGGGAGGAGGTCAGAGGTCACGGTGTCCTGATCCTGATCAGAGTGATCAACAGGAGAACCTGCTGGATCACATCACAACCAACAGGAAGGTATTACTGTCGGCGTAACACACACACACACACACACACACACACACACACACACACACACACACACACTACTGTAGCCTTCACATGGCCAGCTGTCTGAGTGTGTGTAGGGCAGGGAGCAGCAGCATCTCTATGGCAACCAGCGGCTTCCTGGTGAGAGAGAGGTCACTGTGTGTGTGTGTGTGTGTGTGTGTGTGTGTGTGTGTGTGTGTGCGCGCGTACGTGCGTGTGTGTGTGAAAACAAAGCTAATGCTATTTCCTGTGCTGCAAGGCAGCTCTTACTTGATGCTTATCTGGTCTCCATCACTGGTATCATACTGCACTGGCTGTTCCCTCCTCTGTGTAGTACTCCCTCTGTAGCACCCCCACCCATCTCTCTCTCTCTCTCTCTCTCCTCCTTGCTTTCACTCTTTCACTCCATACCTCTACTGTATTCTAACGCCTCGTTTCCAATGTAATGTCAGGTTTTACGTCGCCCCCCGCTGGTCAGAACAGCAGGTGAACCGCGACGCAGCGTATAATTCTGCTCTATTCTAGAAAACAGCTTCCAAGTCCAGTCAAGATACAACGTCCAGTCAGGTGAACGGAGTCTGGACGGACTGGACACGACGTAACCTTCACTCCGCTGACCACAAGGGGGCGCTGTGTTGTCGCATCAAAATGTCTCCCATAAGAATGAATGGACTTCTGGCGGAACGTACCAGAAGAGTGAGTTGTGAACAAGACGTTAGTCCTTCCTGTTTCAAAGCATGAGTAACTAACACTGTGTGTGTGTGTGTGTGTGTGTGTGTGTGTGTGTGTGTGTGTGTTGACATTGTGGCGTACAGACGGTGTTACTCCTCATCTCTATCTACAGTAGTCGTCTGGTAAATAAAGCAGAAGAAGAAGAAGGCGGTTTCACCTCACCTCACCTCGACACCTGAAGGAACGTTGAGAAGTGTTCTGCTGCGTCATGATTCACTTCTGCTCAACAGGACAGAGGGTGTGTTGGTTCTAGTCTGGTGCCCAGTGGGAATCAAACCCACAACTCTGGTTAGTGTCGGTGCCTAGTGTCGGTATTATTATAACTAACCATAACCTGATTTAACAGAAGCCCAGTTGAAACAACAGACTGATATAAAGTATACGTATATATATATATATATATATACGTATATATGTATATAACTGTCGTCTGTAGTTTCTCCACTCAGCATGTTACCGGATACTCCTACTCTAAACCCAATCAATACTCAATACGTCTAATATGCAGCTGAGTTGTAGTTTTAATTTACAAACATTTCTCTGAGGAGTAAATCATCTCATTGGTTGAGTTCAGCCTTAATGGGCGGAGCCAAAGAACCACAGTTTTTAGGTGGTTAGTGAACTGGTCAACTTGAATGTCAAAGAAGATACTGATAATACTGGAAGCTAACTAGGTAACCTAGTTAGCTATAGGCTAGCATGCCTAGTTTGAGCTGGGAAGGGGGGAGGAGGAGAGGAGAGGAGAGGAGAGGAGAGGAGAGGAAAGAGGAGGAGAGGAGAGAGGAGAGGAGAGGAGAGGAGAGGAGAGGAGAGGAGAGGAGAGGAGAGGAAAGAGGAGGAGAGGAGAGAGGAGAGGAAAGGAGAGGAGAGGAGAGGGAGGAGGGGCGTATGGAGATGATTGATCATGACTAAGCATTGTGCTGCTGGCTGTAAGCGTATCCAACCATCAGGTGACCTGCTGTCCTGAAGGACCCAAAGGACCCGAAGGACCCGAAGGACCCAAAGGACCCGAAGGACCCGAAGGACCCGAAGACTGAATCAGATCCACCAGACGTGGCTGGTTAGTCTCTGCAGTAGTTGAGGAGTATCTACGTCAGAGGAACATGTTGCAGACCAATTCACAACATGGATTTGAGTAAAGTATCGTGTCGTGTGATGAAGAGTCCCAAGTCCCGAGTCCTGATCCTCGAGTCCCGAGTCCCGAGTCCTGATCCTCGAGTCCTGCCCTGCAGAAGCAAAACAAGATAGTGAGATGAACGTTGATGTTGTGTTGCTGGTCTGTGGCGTGTTGCTCTGCGGTCTGATGCGCCGCATGGCTGTTGTAATCTTAACTACAGACACACAGTACAGACTGATCTTTAATACATATCTGTCGTGTCTGTAGCGATCTGGAACCATCTATTATCTGGTTGGTAGAATCACAGATCGCAGTAGAGACTCGAGTGATAGAGGAAGAGAGAGAGAGAGAGAGAGAGAGAGAGAGAGAGAGAGAAAGAGAGAGATGTCTACAGGGACAGCACCAGTAATGCAGCATCTTGTCTCTCGTCGTCATGGCAGCCTGATGCATCACCTGACAGCTCTCTGCATGTCTATTCTTTGCGGCTCATAAATCAGGTTTAATGGAACCGTCACCGAGCGCCATCCCATATTAACGGAGCCTGAAGTCCAACGGCCGCCGGGCTCAGCTGGCAGAAACCAAGGGAGGACCTCCGGGTGGCGAGGAGAGAGAGCGCTACACACCGCTGACGGAGCTCGCTCTGTCAGTGTTTAAATGGGCATTAAGTAATCCATGACCTTGATCGACCTCTAGCAGCAATCAGCAGGAAGTGCAGCAGCATCGATAGAATTTATCTGCACACAAGTCTCTGAACATTCGTGAATTTCAGATTTTTTTTCTTCATTGCAGCTTAAAAATCAGAATCACCTCAACAAGTGAAGGACTGCCAATAGAGGAACCATGGAAAGTGTAATCAATATGATTTGTTGTAGTTAAAGGTGATCACTCTACCCACTAACATGCTGTAATTCAACCCCTCCTGAAAAAACTTCATCTCTGACTTTTAGCAGTTATAGACCGACTTCCAACCTGTCGTTTTTATGAACCAGAACATCTCTGAGACATGTTCAGTCTGAAACTGCAACAGTCAAATCCTCATTTAGCACATCTGCTAAGAGAATAAGCCACGAAGGTGATTGGTTGACATTGTTCCCCTTCCTGAGGATGTCGTCATCTTCATCATCATGGTCGACTCTGAAGGAACCATCGACTCTTCTGTTTCTGCCCATTTGACGGCGTTTCCGACCTGAAGAATGAGCAGGGTGGACATGGTGCTGTAACCACTGACCAGGCTGCTGCTGGACGTCAGAACTTCCTCCAGACTCGGAGGTTCTGCTGCTTCAGGGTCTCGGCGGTCCGTCCCCCACGTCAAGCCTGAACTCTGGGTGTGATATTTGAGTCCGACCTCAGTCTGATTCAGTCCTGCTGACCTTGAGAAGGTCCTCCACCCTTCATCTCCTCCCATCTAGATGACTGCAGAGATCATATCGCCTCCCTGTCCTGGTCGCCTGAACATTTTACAATTGATTTTAAGATTTCACTGATAACTTTTAGCTGCATGCCCCCCCCCCCCCGCTATACCAGACCCTTTAACCCCTAAAGAGGTTAGGTCAGGTCCTCAGGTCTTCAGGTCCTCGGGTCTTCAGGTCCTCGGGTCTTCGGGTCCTCGCGTCTTCGGGTCCTCAGGTCCTCAGGTCTTCAGGTCCTCAGGTCTTCGGGTCCTCAGGTCCTCGGGTCCTCAGGCAAGTCCAGGACAAAGACTGAAGGCGACCAGGGTTTTGGCGTCAGGGCTTCCTTCGCTCATCCCTCCCTCGTTTCTTTCCTTCCATTTATCCCTCACCCCTTGCCTTCCAACCTCCAGCCAATGCCTTCCTTCGCTCATCCCTCTCTCCTTCTATCCTACCGTCCATTTACCCATCCCTCCTTCCTCCATCCCTCTGTCCTTACAGCAATCTGATCAGCCATCTATCCTTCAGGGTGTCTGAAAGTTTCCTCACGTTAAATTTAAGAGTTTTTATGCTAGACGAGTTAGAATGAAATACAAGACCAAACCAGACGAGCTCTTCAACTCAACGTTGTATTTACCTGAATTCAGGTTGAGTTTAGATACTTTAAGACATTTAAAGACTTTTTCTGATCCTTGCCTCCTTCTTTCACCCTTTCATCAATCCCTCCTTCCTTCACTTCACCCCTCGCGCCATGCCTCCCTCCCTCCGGTCATCAATCCCTCCCTCCCTCCCTCCATCCCTCCGGTCATCAATCCCTCCCTCCCTCTGTCCTTCCATCTGCCCCCAGGGCCTCTTCAAGGCCTCCATTAATTCACACAGCCATAAATTCTGTGGCGTGGCCGGGGGCCGGTGAGGACGTGGCCGGGTGCTGCAGCCCCCTCCATCCTCCTCGGGCCTTTGGGTGCTGGATGAAGCCCTGACACGAGTCTGGCTGCTGGACGAGGGTTGCGTTCATTCTGTTTCTGAAGTGACTTTAGTGCTTCCTCTCTCAAGGGCAAGCAGTTAACAGGCTACCGTCTCGATGAGGGGCAAGAAATTCATAGTATAGTGGTGAATCATAAAGGCTTTTTATTGGATAGTTTTCCAGAGAGACAGGGAGGATATGCGACAAGGTCAGATTAAACCCGGTGTGATTACATGCTAGAGCCCGAGCTAACTGAGACTCCAGGATGCCTTTTAATGAATTGCTAATGAATACTGGAAATTGTCTAAATCATTTTCAAAACTTTTCTCAGATTTTCCAGCCCTGTGCAGGAACTCTGTGACCTTGGCCGGTTTCCCTTCAGGCCAGTCTGAACACGTAGGTGGTTACTCAATACACAGATGAAAGAACGATTTCCATTGATGTCTGGTGTAATTCATCCAACATCTCATAACAGACGTGAGGATCCATTTAGCTGACAAGCTAACATGAGCAGTGAGCAGCCCGGCGGTTCTTCAACAGGACACGGTGCTGTTGCTTCACCGGCGCTGCAGGTTGCATCAGACATCAGACATCATTACTACTACTAGACATTAGCTTCACTACATACACAAAAGCCCAACAACTGTTGACAATCAGTAATCATTCAACGTATCTGGGTTGTGAGGATTAACCATGTGACCTTGTGGTTACAGGACAGTCTCTGTAGCCAGTCCATTTGACATCCAACACAGAGAAAGTAGACCGCACATCTACTCTGGAAAGTACTCATTCACATTACTGTTAAAACACTACCACTACTACCTTTGTTAGCTAGCTAACTAGCCAGCAGGCTAGTTTAGTTACTGTTAACATGGAACTACTAGCCACTGCTAACGCTAGCTTCTACTAGATACGTTAGCTAGTGTGCTAACCAGATGTGTTAACAACAAGACAGTGATGGTTAGCTGACCAGATACTATGGTTAGCTAGCTAACAAGCTACATGATCTAAACACTAAATCAATCAGATGGATCAGTGATGAAATGATCAGTTCAGTGGAAACAGACAGAAATGAACCATGAAGATTCAATTGAGACAGAAACACAATCAGCTGATAAGAGCTGAGGACCTCCAACATGGCCGCCAGAGGGGGCGGGGCTACATCACCTGAAAGTCCTCTATAGCCTACTATTTATATGTAGAGTGATAGTGTACTGTCCATTTGCACTGTATGTACGAGGTCCAGGTGTGTCAGGATGTGCTGGGCGGTGTAATCTGAACAGAATCCATCACTAAGTCACTTCCTGTACTGAGGCGTGGTTTGGAGGTACCAGTACGAACAAGGAAGCAGTTAACCGAGCATGACCATCAGCGAACGCTAATCCAACGTGTAGAAAAGCTTCATTACGAGCGCCGGCTCTGCTGATAGCTGCTGATCGTGTCTGATTGTGTCTGGACGTCAAACAGCCGCCGGGACTCGGACCAGAACGAGGCTCCCTCCTCTTCCTCAAATCAAAACGGCAGATAAGAGGTTCAAACGGGACGAAAATAAAGACGCCGCTTCAGAAATTATCTCTCAGCGAGGAAGTGTGACTCAAAACAGTCATCACTTACTTTCTCTCTCTCTCACACACACACACACACACGAACACACATTACTGAAAATTGCTGAGAGCTGGTGTTGAATATGAAGATGAATGGTGCTGCAGCAAAGACAACGAGGAAGGAAGGAAGGAAGGAAGGAAGGAAGGAGAGCAGATTAGGCAGCTAATTGCTCCTGTGTGTTTTGTGATCCAATGAAAATCCAACACAGGCAGAAAAATAAGAAGACATCATAGAAATGTCCGTCTAGAGGAGGAGGAAGTCTAAACACCATTCATGGTTCATTTCTGTTTCACAGTAAAAGAACAAACAACAGTAGCGTCAGATGATGAAGACGCTAGTTCATAGTCAGTTGATGAAGACGCTAGTTCTCCTCAGCATCTTTTCTAGTAAAAATATCTCCGACCCACAACGTGTTCTGGAGCGCTGCTGAAAGGTAACCGTCAAAGTGCCGTTGAGCAAGGCACTGAACCGCGACCTCCTCACTCCCCTCAAACTCCTCCTACCCACCGCCTGATGTCAGATGTTCAGGCTTCATGCTGCCACATTACTCTCCCCCCCCCCCCCCCCCTACTGGAGCTTACATGAAGCATTACCCTGCAGTGTGTGTGTGTGTGTGTGTGTACTGTATGTAGATGCAGGTCAATGATTGTCATTGTGTACTTGAGTTACAATGTGAGGATATGTGTGTGTGTGTGTGTGTGTGTGTGTGTGTGTGTGTGTGTGTATACATTAAGGGTTGCCATTGTGTGTGTGTAGTTTATTGATTCTCATTGTGCACTTCAGTTACAAAACAAGGAAATGTGTGTGTGTGTGTGTGTGAACATTCAGGCTAATGTTCATCATTGTGTATTGCCGTGAGAAAACGTGTGTGCAGGTTAATGAGGTGATACAAAATGAGGAAAGGTGTGTAAATGGTAAATGACTCATTGTACATCTGTGTGTGTGTGTGTGTGTGTGTGTGTTTATGCAGGTTAATGCTTGTCATTGTGTAGTTGTGTTAGAGGACGAGGCGGCCGCTGCTGCAGCTCGTTAGCTAGCCTCGTTAGTCAGCCTCGTTAGTCAGCCTCGTTAGCCGGCCTCGTTTACAAACAAGTAAAGGTCAGCGAGCCCAGCAGGACGCAGACTGATGATGCAGCTAGAACAGTCTGCTTTAACCTTTATCTATCAAGGGAACCTCTACCCTGGAACCTGGAACCGAAGACAAAGCTGTTGACTGAACATCTGCTGAACTATAAAAGGGCAGAATAGGAGAAAAAAAAAAGACACCAGGAAGTTCAACTGTTTAGTAAAGCAGATTGTTCTACTAACCTGTTAACCTGTTAACTAACCCGGATTAAAGCTGCAGTCATCAACCTCCCACATTAGCTGCTCCAAATGGCAGTGAGAGACAACTGCACATTTTCAACTTCATTACCCAGAAATCCTAGTGAACTAGACGTTCTCAGTGTGGTGGAGGAGGATCTGAAGAGCTTCGGCAGCTTTCTCTGTTCAGGAAGATTTCCCACCAGTGACCAATCAGACACCAGGATTTAATCTGGATCAATAGGGTGAATCTACACTCTGCTCTGCTGCAGCATCACTTCCTGAGTCTCCCTTGAATTTATGTTGATGGAGTTTGAGTTCCTGTAGGTGGCGCTCTTCTCTTTGTCTGTTCAGCCACAGTGGCTATCGCTGCTCATGCTAACTACCCAGTTCTTCTTCTGTTGAAACGTAAAGCGCATCACTTCCTGTCTCCAGAGGGTTTCAATCAGAATCAGAACATTTATTTACATTAAAAAGTTGCAGGTCTTTACTTTGACTTGTTTGTTGTCTCTTGTTTCTCCCGTCCCTGTTGAAGTGTTTGTGTCCTGCTGTGGTGAAAGCCTCTATAAACAGACCTGGTTAGGATAGGATCTGATTCTACTCTGATTGTTTTGACAGAGGCAGGATTTTAACTGGTGGAGTGGAGTGGGGTCTATATTGGGTTGTGTGGGAGGCTCAGCTAAATGACAGAAGCACATTGTAACTGTCAGCTCTGCTCAGCCGACGGCCCTGACAAGCCTCGCCGGGTCCCGAGATCGTCCCGCTGTTGTTGTGTTTTATTCATTGTTGCTGCATGCTGGTTCATATTCCCTCCGAGAGGCTTTGAGGCAACAAGTCACGCAGGTCGAGAGCAGGAAGAAGAGAGTCGGTATGGATAGGAGAGTCAGATGACTGGGAGGCCAGGGGGGGGGGTCGGGTCAAAGGTCAATGGACGAGGTCCTGATGGGGTGAGGTGCGATGGAAGAAAAGCCAGGAGGGCTGAGCGATTTCCAAAAGGTGAGCGGCTGCAATTAGTTTTTTCCTTTTTGTCAAAAAAGATTTCCCTGTTGGGTTTTAAAATAAAAGCGAGACTTTATTGATCCTCGTGGGACTCAAACAGAAGATACAACAATAAAAACACAAACGGGTCTGCAAGATTCAACAATCTCTCCAGGACTGTTGGAACGAACCAACTTCACCACATGCATTCAAGTTTATTCTTATTTTTTAAGGGCTGAAAAATAAACTACATCCTTTTTTATCACAACTCAAATATTTAAAAAAACCCAAAGCATGGAGTCATTCATTGAGACTCATGTCAGTCCATTACAACGTTTTATTACAACATGTCAGGTACTTTTGTTCTTCTCAAAATAAGAATCATCATCTAATCAATACAGTCACATATTAACCTGATGGATCAAATCAGATTTATTCTCCAAAATAAAAATGACATTCATCACTTCAGCGACATGTTGAGATGTTTTAACTGAACAAGAACATGTAAGGAAAATAAAGTGGACCAAGCTGATGAAGTAACGTTCACCATGCGGCGCTAAAACCAACATAAAAGCTCTCAAGATTAAAACAGACTTCCATCTGCTGCAGATCCTCCAGACCAAACACCGTCAAAGTGTTGTTGTTGTTGTTGTCTGGTTCTGACATCATAATCTGGAGAGTTCTGATCCAAAATGAGACGAGTCCTGTGATGAAGATGATTGACAGGCGGTCCGGTGACGTCGTGGGGGGTGGGGTGGGGGGGGTGGAGGGGTCTCACCTACCTGGTCCCAAACACAGGAAACAGGAAGACCGGCTGGCGGTGCAGGGGAGGGACCGGTCCACCTGGACACAGAACCAAACACACCAACAACAATATGAGAAAAGGTTCTAGTTAGTCTCATAAAGTTTATTTTTCTACTTATCAATAAAGTTTCATCTCGTCTGACATCACCAGGAAGTGGTTTGTCTTGTGCCAAGCCCTGAACCTGTGATCCCTCTGAACCCTCTGAACCCCCTGAACCCTGTGAATCCTCTGAACCCCGTGAATCCTCTGAACCCCGTGAACCCCCTGAACCCTGTGAACCCCCTGAACCCTGTGAACCCCCTGAACCCCGTGAATCCTCTGAACCCCGTGAACCCCCTGAACCCTCTGAACCCCCTGAACCCTGTGAATCCTCTGAACCCTCTGAACCCTGTGAACCCCCTGAACCCTGTGAATCATCTGAACCCCATGAACCCCCTGAACCCTCTGAATCCCCTGAACCCTGTGAATCCTCTGAACCTCGTGAATCCCCTGAACCCTCTGAACCCCGTGAATCCTCTGAACCCTGTGAACCCCCTGAACCCTGTGAATCATCTGAACCCAGTGAACCCCCTGAACCCTCTGAATCCCCTGAACCCTGTGAATCCTCTGAACCCCGTGAATCCCCTGAACCCTCTGAACCCTGTGAACCCCCTGAACAACGGGCCATATTTTGTACATACATTATATAAAATAATACCGATCACCAATGAAAACATTTGAGCTCCATCCTGTAAAAACAAAAATAATCTGCGCACTTTCATGCAACCGGATCTGAACGCTTCCTGTTCCGGTATCAGACGCGTCAGGGAAAATAAAACCCATAAAGACTAAAATGTTGAGATTTCATCACAAATCACCTGATTCCCCAAGCATCATTTAAAATAACCGTCTGTGCTGCGAGACTCTGAAACCAAGAGGACAGCTTGAACCTCCACAAGCTAAACGTCTTGGTAACCTGGTGAAACCTGAAAACACCTGAAGCAGGTAAATGGACATGTGTTGTTTTTTCTTTCTTTATGATTTATGGCATTATAGCTGTTTTTACTGCACAAAAGACATTGTTGAGTGTCCTGGTGCTGATTCAGGACTGAAATACTGCAGTGAGTAAAAAGGTGAAAGGAGCCAAACTGGGTTGAGATGCTTTAAACCACCAAGAACCTACGAAACACTCCAGACCGGCAGGATGGAACCAGCTGGTCTCATTCTGGTCTGGTCTGCCTCCACCTTCACCAAAACCTTTTTCTGTTGATCAATCAGTAATATTGATACTATCTGGTCTCCCTGCATGCAGAGGGCAGGAAGACTTTTTATCTTTTCATTTTCCATTTTAAATTTATTTCCCAGACCTCCAAAGTCTCCAGACCTCCAGGGAAGTCTTGATATTTGACCCTGAATCTGCAGAAACCTGCTGAGCGGTGGAACCAGCTGCAGGTGGAGCTGAGCGCGTGGTGGCGAGGGACGAGAGTCGGCGTTGCGCTCGCGGGCGGAGTCAGGTTTCTGCAGCGTCAGGTCACTGAGGGAAGCCGGCGTACGAGCCTCAGGACGGGACGAGACCGAAGGGGATGGATCGCCAAAACTACAGGGGGTATCGTCAGCAGATTCTCTCACACACACACACCTATAGATCATCTGAAGGTACTGCCAGGGCTCGTTAGCTCCGCCCAGTGAGGCGCTGCGGCGCTGCGGCGTGGCGGCGTGGCGGCGTATCCATGTCAGGACAAATGCAGTGAAAGCAGCTCGTTGGGTCAAATATCTCTGGTAACGGGTCAGGACCGTCCACTACTGACGATCAATACGCCCTCGCTGCATCCATGGACACACTCTGATTTCATTGACTGCTCGTGTGTAAGTGTGTGTGTGTGTGTGTGTGTGTGTGTGTGTGTGTGTGTGTGAGCATGTGCAGGTTAATGAAGGTCACTGTGAGGGCGAGCCACCATGTTTTCACCTCGTCAGTTCTTCATCTCATGACTCATCAGCTGTTTAACAGAAACCCCGCGTCACTTTTACTGAATAAATAAAGTTTTACTGATTCTAGAACATGAAAACACATTTATATTTGTATATCCTGGTACTCAGATTACCAACACCTCCAGTAGTACAATCATCATCAACTCTTCAACTCAACACTCTGGTGTCTATTGTGATGGAACCTGAGGCAGCTTGTGTGTCGGTACCGTAAAAACAGCCCGGGACCCCCAGGACCCCGAGGCCCCCCGGGACCCCCAGGCCCCCCGGGACCCCCAGGCCCCCCCGGGACCCCCAGGCCCCCCGGGACCCCCAGGCCGGGGGGGTGGAGGCTCAGGGTCTTCAGGATGGGGGGCAGCGTGGCCTGCGGGGGGGCGGTGACCCCGTCCTGCCAGGGCTGCGTCTCCTCTGGACCGGTGCTGGTGGAGGCGTGGGCGCTGGGTGGAGGCGGGGTCTGGGGCGGAGTCTAAGAAGAGAGTTCACTGATCAATGACAAATATCAATAGATCATTATGATATGGAAACAAACAATAATAAACATTGTTTTAGTTCATTTTACATTTCAGTCCACCAACTCACGCAGTGATGATATTTATGAATAAAATGTCAATGTGGTTTATTTGGTCGGGCCT
>JAXDDW010000077.1:1317500-1357500 GCA_034670385.1 Hoplostethus mediterraneus | reverse complement strand
CTCTCTGGGTTTAACCAGCCAGTATTGGTGTGGGAGGGCAGGGGTCTGGTGGAGTCAAAGGATGACTGAGATGTTGTCTAACCTGCTGGAGGGTGTTGGTGTTGCTCCTGATCTCTGGCTGCTGGTTCTGGTTCTGGTTCTGGTTCTGGTTCTGGCCGTCCGGTCCGGCGTCGCCTCCCTCCCAGGCAGAGTCTCCACAGCTCAAGTAGTAGCTGGTAAACGGAGGCTTCACATCCTCACCAACACACTGGCCGTCACCTGGACGTACCAAATAACGGAAACTGGTTCGCTCACCTACGAGGGCTACCGTCACCTAGCTCGTTTTCTCTCCCAGACTGACCATCAACGAAAAGACTAGCAGACAAATGGTCCAAAATACTTTCATATAAAAGGAATCTAACTTTTATAAAACACATTTATAAACTGTTTTCATCACTGGTCAGTGATGAAACCCCGCCCCCCCCACCTGACTGTTCATTGGTGGCGTCCTGTATGTTCCTGACGATCCAGTGGTGACCCTCGTCGCCCCTTGCAGGTTTCAGCTGGAAGATGTCACTCATAGCACCCACCAGCTCAGTGGCGCTGACGAAGCCGCTGTGCTTCACTGGTAGCTCCTCACCAAACAGCCTCTGGTCCGCACAAAACACCACAGGTTCGATTCCCACCAGGACCACCTCAACATGTGTATACTTATACTACTGTAAACCACTTTGGGATGAAACGGACATCAGTGGTTTTCGATCATGCGTCATCGTGACCCGACAATGTGCAGGTTTCTGCTCCAACCAAACAGCAGCTGATGTCACTAACTAACCAGGGAGGAGCTGTAGTGATTGGTTGGCATGACAACCTGCAGACTCCAAGGTGATGAAGGGGACAAGCTAGACTAGTAGCCATATTAACGTTAGCAGTAGTCATATTTCAATGTAGGAGGGGTGTGCGGGCATTCTGGGTAATTTGTTGCCTTACAGGGTGTTCCCATAGGGAAGAACCTGGTGGGTGTTGCGAGACGCTCCAGATCATCTATTTTACGGCAAATTTTACCATAGAAATTTTTGATCGGCTGAGTTATTCTGCTTCCCTACGATGGAATCATATGAATCATAGATAGATAGATAGATAGATAAATAGATAGATAGATACTTTATTGATCCCCGGGGGGACATTCTGGGGTTGCAGCAGCATAACAATACCAACAAGACCTGGTTCCTCAGTGGAACCTGGGGGGTGTTCCACAAAGCGAGCTTACCACCTTAGCCAGGCTTATTTTACTCAGACTAAGGTGAATAAGCCTCGCTTTGTGGAACACCCCCCAAGTCTCGGGTCCCAGCCCTTTCAGTAGTGAATAATAATCTCTGTTGACATGATGTTCAGGACTCTTACCTTGTACTCAACAGGCAGGAGGTGCACCGACAGTCCCTCGCTGTCCCGACCCACCACCTACAGAGTCACATGAAGGCTTTCATTACAAAACTCATACTATATTAATTCTGGAGATCAATCTTGATTCCATCTTCAAAAACAATAACTATTTATTAAGGGAGAATCAACCCTGGGCTCTCCGGTTACGTGAAGACCTCACTACCCACGAGGCCAAGCTTCGTGTCAATGAAGTCACCTTAAGACCTCCGGCTACAAACCAGCGAGCAGCCTGACCTGTCGCAGCTTGTCCTTCAGCTCCTGACTGATGGTCCCAGCGACGCTGTTCTCCAGGATCCGCTGGCGAAGATCCTGTTCCAGCTGAACAGCCAATGAGATTGAAGCAGAAACAACAAGGATCCAAT
The DNA here is from genome assembly GCA_034670385.1 of Hoplostethus mediterraneus. NCBI lineage: Eukaryota > Metazoa > Chordata > Actinopteri > Trachichthyiformes > Trachichthyidae > Hoplostethus > Hoplostethus mediterraneus. The sequence goes on along the minus strand of JAXDDW010000077.1, from coordinate 1,355,716 downwards.
GGAGCAACAGAACAGACATCCTGCTGATTTCACACTTCCAGACCTTCATTTCTTGATTTGAAGATGTTGGTGTGCCCCTACTGCTAACTACCTACCTACCTACCTGCCTACCTACCTACCTACCTACGTAACTACCTACCTACCTACCTACCTGCCTACCTACCCTCCACAGTGGTAAATCAGAATATGTGAGCTGACAATACAACTATATTTTTCAAACATTTCCAAACTTTTCAATACCTGGAAACTACCAAACATCCTTTCCATACATTCCCAGACCTGAGTAGGAACCTTGACTTCAAAGGTTGGCCAGTTCTCTTAGCCTCCCTCCCTCCCTCCCTCCCTCCTCCCCCTCTTCCTCCTCCACCCTCCTTCCAGGACTTTTCCAAGACTATTCCAGGACATACAGCAACATTCAATATGTAGAAGCAGCATGTAGAAGAAACCTACATTGGGATACTGGACTGCTCCTTTGAAGAGCACACAGGTTTCTTTCCTAATTCAGGGTCTTGTCACCCAGACACACAAAACCTTGTTTTGAGGTAAATGTGAACAAACCTCCAGGATTCGTTTCTGAAAGAGCTGTCCTTCCTGGTCGGGCTCTGGCGTCGGCTCCTGGTTCTTCAGGTCCAAACTGGTGCCAGTGACAGCTGGCGTCTCATGGAGCGGGCCCAAGGGATTCTGGGTAATGGGGGTTCTCGGAGGACTTGGGTCCACTGGGGCTAGAGTTGGAGTAAAAGCAAACAGAGGTGACTGGTTAACGAGGTTAGAACAGCATGTTGGTCTACTTCAGTTTGAGTGTCCCATGATGGTCAAGGACAGAAGCTCAGAGGCTTCAGAGGATTCAGAGGATTTAGAGGCTTCAGAGGATTTAGAGGACTTAGAGGCTTCAGAGGATTCAGAGGCTTCAGAGGATTTAGAGGATTTAGAGGATTTAGAGACTTCAGAGGATTTAGAGACTTCAGAGGATTTAGAGGTGTCAGAGGATTTAGAGACTTCAGAGGATTTAGAGGCTTCAGATGATTTAGAGGCTTCAGAGGATTTAGAGGATTCAGAGGATTTAGAGGATTCAGAGGCTTCAGAGGATTTAGAGGCTTCAAAGGATTTAGAGGCTTCAGAGGATTCAGAAGATTTAGAGGCTTCAGATGATTTAGAGCATAGGTCACTAATAGGCGGACCGCGGTCCGGGTCCGGACCCAGACTCTGTCCTGTCCGGACCCAGACAAATTACAAATGACAAATTATTGAGTTTTAATCAGTTTTGGCGGAGATTACATTTTGACCGGCGACTTTTTTATGACGGTGTTTCTACGGTTTCTATATGCTACTCAGGGATGTGCTAAAGGGACATCCTGCCTGTCTCTGATTGGCCAGTACTCGTTGACTTTGGTTTGTGGCAAGAAAGTCAGCCAATCACAGGCAGAGTAGGGCGGGCTGTCAGCCAATCACAGGCAGAGTAGGGCGGGCCTTCATTGAATAGAGGCGCGGAAAACAGCTGGCACTGTTGTGACAGCGGGAGTGACAGTGACAGGGAGAGAGAAATACAAAGGATTGAGAAGACAAGAGAGAGAGAGAGAGAGAGAGAAAAGCGGCCAAAGTGTGAGTCAGTGTACCATGGCGTGTGCGAAACGGCGTAAGGTTGACACCGAAAACCGGGCTTTTAATCCGGAATGGACCGAGGCGTTCATGTTCATCCTTCCCGTAGGAAGCTCGAAACCGCTGTGTCTCATCTGCTCTGAGACGGTGGCAGTGGTTAAAAGTGGGAATGTGAAACGCCACTACGATACCAAGCATAACAATACATTTGATAAAAGTTACCCACTAAATTCGGCAGTTAGGCTCCAAAAAATAAGTGATCTTAAAGCCAACTATGATCGATACAATGACAATGCTACTTAAATATATATAAATTAATCGTAATGTATAACTAAATTATAATGCAACTTAAACATGATGATGCTGCGGACCTGTACATGAGCAAATTTTCTCTATCCGGACCTCCTTAAATCATAATTGACTACCCCTGATTTAGAGGATTCAGATGATTTAGAGGCTTCAGAGGATTTAGAGGCTTCAAAGGATTTAGAGGCTTCAGAGGATTCAGAGGCTTCAGATGATTTAGAGGATTCAGAGACTTCAGAGGATTTAGAGGCTTTAGAGGCTTCAGAGGATTTAAGAGGCTTCAGAGGATTTAGAGGACTTAGAGACTTCAGAGGATTTAGAGGATTCAGAGGATTCAGAGGCTTCAGAGGATTTAGAGACTTCAGATGATTTAGAGGCTTCAGAGGATTTAGAGGCTTCAGGGGATTTAGAGGCTTCAGGGGATTTAGAGGCTTCAGGGGATTTCCCGCCTGACAAAAACACTGCATGCTAATATTGATTTGGCATTAAAATGGTCCAATGTAAATATAGATCTGATCAGCAGCATTCAGAGAGCCTGGAGGTCCGACCACGTTTCAGCCTCGTGTCTCAGGAACCAACATGATGCAGCAGTAAACTATCAGAGGGACGTTCACACAAACCTCCACAACACACCATGACACAGAACTGGGAGCTGACCAGTACAACCAGTCTCTACTGGTACTACGTGGGGGCTGACCAGTACAACCAGTCTCTACTGGTACTACGGGGGGCTGACCAGTACAACCAGTCTCTACTGGTACTACGGGGGGCTGACCAGTACAACCAGTCTCTACTGGTACTACGGGGGGCTGACCAGTACAACCAGTCTCTACTGGTACTACGTGGGGGCTGACCAGTACAACCAGTCTCTACTGGTACTACGGGGGGCTGACCAGTACAACCAGTCTCTACTGGTACTACGGGGGGCTGACCAGTACAACCAGTCTCTACTGGTACTACGTGGGGGCTGACCAGTACAACCAGTCTCTACTGGTACTACGGGGGGCTGACCAGTACAACCAGTCTCTACTGGTACTACGGGGGGCTGACCAGTACAACCAGTCTCTACTGGTACTACGGGGGGCTGACCAGTACAACCAGTCTCTACTGGTTCCACTGGGAGCTGACTTCACTTCTTCTCCCTACAGTTTCCCAGCCAGTCCAGGGATTCGAACCAACAATGTTCCAATCACAAGCCTTCCAACCTACCTGGGGATGTTGTTCCCGTCTGTGCTCTGGTGCTGACGGACCCTGTGGGCGAGGTTGGGGAGGTTCTGGTTGATTGTGGCTTCACGGGTCGAGTCCTCGGCGGCGGTCGAACCGAGGGCTCAGCCACCCTCTGGTTCTTCAGGGTCAGAACGGAGCCCAACCTACTCTGCTGGACCATGACCAGGTCCGCCGCCCCCACCAGCATCTCACCGATGGAGTAGAAGCCGTAGTTGTGGACACGCAGCGGCTGGCCGAAGCAGCGGATATAACCGGCCTCCAGCTCGGACAACCTGAGGGGACCCTGGGAGAGCAGGGATGGAAAACAGTCAAGATGTTGATAGACGTCACCAAATGTGATCATGGTTAATAATCATCATCATTAATCAATATCTAGAGGGACGAGATGATGCACCTTGATGGGTTCAATAGTTCAGGGATTCTCCACAGCAGCTAAAAACACTTTGTTCAGAAGGCTGAGAAGATGGAAGCTTCTCGCAATTTGAAAATTGCAGCAAAAAGTTTTAGTCAGCAAAATATAAAAACATAAAAATACACCAAACCTCGTGGAAACGCTGCTACTAAGCTGTCAGGTTACCATGGAAACACAACACAGCGGGCGTTCTGTGACGCTGCTGGATGGTTTTATTGTTTGTTGTTTGTTTGTTATTGTACTACTGCAGTTCCCAAATCACAACCAATCCTTTTCTTATCAGAGAGAGATGCTCGGTAATTCCCCACCCTGATGTGGAGCCCTACCTGGGAGAGCAGGAAGCGGAGCTGGGCCCTCAGCTGGGCTGGGAGGGCCGGGGGGGTGCGACCCCACCGGGGGAGGAGGACGGGGGGGGGGGCGGTAGGAGTAGCGGGGGGAGAAGAAGCTGACGCCTCCCCTCTTTTTGTCGGTCTTGGACAAGCGCTGCTTGGCTACCAGCTGCTCGATGCCTTGGGTGGAGCCGTCGCTAACGGCTGCCATGGAGAAGGAGAAGGAGGAGGAGGAGGAGGTGAGAGGAGGAAACAGGAGGACCTGGTCCAGGACTGATCCAGGAATGATCCAGGAGCAGTCCAGGACCAGTCCAGGACTGATCCAGGAGCGGTCCAGGAATGATCCAGGACTGATCCAGGAATGATCCAGGAGCGGTCCAGAAATGATCCAGGACTGATCCAGGACTGATCCAGGAGTGGTCCATGAGTCCAGGACTGGTCCAGGACTGATCCAGGAGCGGTCCAGGACTGATGGACTATTTCTAACTGGATTCATGTCTGCAGGGAGCCACATTTAAAATAAAAACAGAAAGCTGTCAAAACCAGCAGGAAATTAAATGTTGTTATAGAATAAATCCCGACTGTCTCGTTCACATCTTTTGGTGAAACGACACTGCGTGGCATTTAAAACCGAATCATTAATTCAAGACATTTTAATGCTTCTTCAGACTTGTTCAGGACCTGCAGACAGCCTGTGTAAATCCAGACCCCTACCCTTCAGGACCAGGCTGCCGTCGGCCAGGAAGTGCAGCGACACCACGTCCGGCATCTCCTTGACCATGTCCAGGACGTTTTGGAAGCCCAGGGCTCTCAGGGGCATGGGGTGGCCCATCGTGGTGCCGTAGTCCCGCCTCAGCTGCTCGGGGTCCAGGCCCATCTTCGCCGACATGAGCAGGGATCGGACATCCTTCTTCAGCTTTGACAAAACCTCCTCCTGGTTCATCCTGTCTGCTGACATCTGGCGACACAAGACGACAAATGGCACTACAACCTCTTATTTTATATTTTATTAAGTGCTCTTACTGTATATATTGAGTTGTTTTATATAAGAGCTCTAACTGTAATTATTGTAATTTTATTTTTTTCATGCTGTAAATATAGTGTTGGTTTTTTTACTGTTAAATACTATGTATACTGCCCTTTGCACATTCCCGTGAGCATTGCCACTTTTCATTTCACTACATGTGTGTGTATGTGACAATTAAACTTCTTGAATCTTGAATCTTGAACCTGCTCTTATAAAACTGAAACGAACTGTTGCACTTTTCTGAAGGACAGTAGCTTTGAACAGATGCTGGTATGACGTCCTGCACCACGTAGACACAGTAGAGATGACGTCCATCGCTTCCATCAGTTCAAGACAGTTTCCAAACCTGTTTTCAGATGAAGTTTTACTTTGCTGTGATGTTTTGTGTAAATCCTGTCAAATGCTTGCTGGGTAAAACCACTTTTAATGACCAGAGCTTTTATATTTTAGCTTTTATATTTTATATTTCTTTTTAATGGTTGGCGTTTTTCAAAATGAACGAAGCAACACCAGGAGAAGACAGCTGGTACAACAGATCTGAGTTCAGCGTTTTCTCTGTAATCATTCAGCGCTCATAGAGTTTCATTTATCTCAAATCAGTGCAGTTATGTTTTAATGAAGCATTTCATCCAGAAAAGGGTCCAAAACAGGGACAATCAACCAGCTACTGGGGGGTCATGGGACTTTTATTTCCTAGCCCAGGTTGGCCTGTGATTGGCCAGTGTGAATCTAAACCAACCAAATACTAAAACACAACAAAGTCCTCCACTGGATCTGACCAGAGGAAACCCACAACCCATCTCAGCCTTATATTATATTACATACATACAATTTCCCCCTTTTTTTTTTTTTTTACCATATTCTTATTTCCAAGTGCTCTTACTATAAATATTGTGTTGTTTTTTTATAGAGCTCTTACTGTGACATTGTAAATATTGTGTTGGTTTTTTATTGTAAATAGTGTGAACCTGTTATTTTTCCATTTGCACATTCCTGCTGAGCATTGCCACTTTTGCATTTCACTGCACACCTCGTGTGTGTGCGTGTGTGTGTGTGTGTGTGTGTGTGTGTGTGTGTGTGTATGTGACAAATAAACTTCTTGAAACTTGAATCCTTACAGGAACACTGAAGTGTACAAAGGAAACCCAGGGAGGATATTTAAAGGTTTCAGGAGGCAGGAAGTCACAGAAGAGCCAATCATTACACCTGTTAGCCTCGGTCAAGTCGGTTCACACCAGTTAGTCACCTACTGTACATTTCAGAAGGATACTGTAGAAATATCACAACAGACACGAGAATTACAGTGAAACACAGACACGCTATAACTCACTATAAGGCTACTGTAGCGACTTAGTGACCTGACTTAGCGGAGACTCAACATCTTCCTCGGTTTAGTTGAACTGAGAACATCCGGCAACACGTTTCTGTCTTCTTGCTACACGAGAAGAGAAAACTCGCCGCGCACGTACCGCATCCCTCCGCGACACCCTGACCTTTGACCTTTACTCCACACCTGGTTAGCTAGCAGGCCTGTCCGCTCGTGATATTACCGACTCTGCACGTTACTTACCAGCTATCTTTAGGTTCAGCTCAGATGAATGTTCAAATTCAATCATGACCGACAGAGTGACTGGGGCGGAAACAAAGATGGTGTATGTTAGAAAAGATGACAACACGTTCGGTCAAAGCAAAGCCAAGCCTTGAGGCCGGTTTGGCCTGGTGGCCGACGCGGGTATTGCAGCCTTAATTAATAAAATCCCCACAGACAGCCACAGGCCTGATCCAGGATCCGCTGGGAGTCTTTCATCACATGGTTGTTGACCTCTCCCGGAGGGTCCTGTCCTGCTCCATTGACTTTTTACCACATCAAGTCAGTGAGCCCGATAACAAACCAATACGTTGAGTTTCACTGAACTGTGTCGTGGCTTCAGAGGAGACAAACGACTGCTTCAGCGTTGTTGAGGGTTTGGGGGAAATGAGTTTCTGGGACTTGGCTGGTACAAGGTTTCTTCCAGTTATCGTCTTAACTGAATAGGCAGCATGTTTAACCTTAACTCAACCTTGACCCCAACCTAACCCCAGTCTAACCTGAACCCTAAACCAAGTTCTAGTCTTAATCTAGTCCTGTCAGGAAGTGAGACAGTATAGAAATACAACAACACACATTCAATCATGGGATCTCCAAGTGAGTGACCATGAGGAAGAGATTGATGTTCCCAGCAGAGGAAGATGTGGGTCGAAGGATTCATTCTCTTTAATTAAAGTCGTGTCGGGAGGATGTTTGTCTTTCCTGCAAAAACAGAGATCATCCTCATCAGCTGTTTGAGACGGAAACTAAATCCTGAGTTTGCACTTTACCATTAAAAACACACCGACTCCCGAGACTCCAACTCTATACAATAATAAGGGTTTTATTTGTATGGCTCCTTTTTTACATTAATACAAAAATACAACACACAAAAATAAAAACGAGCAATAAATGAGGACAGACATGTAAGAAGGAAGCAAACAGACGGATAACGTAAAACAATAAACTTGTCATGAAACTGACTTTGGACCCGTCAAACCGTCTTGAAGTTCAGATTCACTGGAGCCATTTGATGCTTTAAAAGATCAATACAGTCTATCAATGAATCCTATAAGTAACTGATCTCTAAACTCTGAACCAGTCTGCAGGTTTTCACTCCAACCAATCAAAACACAGCTGATGGGCGGTAGAGGACACTCCCACTCTGTCTGCCTGTTCTCATTGGTCCCATCCACTCCCACCGGCGACCTCCAGCCAACCTGCAACCAACCCACCGCAGTAAAACTCCACCGACCCATCGCCCGACGACATCCCAGCATCCTTCGGTCCTCTGCTCCTCACCGCAGAGCCTCGGGTGGGTATGGAGAAGCCGGAGAGAGGAGCCGAGTCCTCCCACGCCGACCCCGGTTGCCCTCCGAGAGCCAGGAAGTCGCCCGGGAGGGAGAGGGAGGCCTCGGCGCCCGCCAGAGGTCACCGCTCGCGGGCGTCCAAGGCCGGGACGCCCCCGGAGAGGAAGGAGAGGCTGAAGAAGGAGAAGCCAGAGGTGAAGGAGGTGAAGGCGGAGGAGAAGGACAGGAAGGAGACATCTACCGTGGTGGACGTGGACAACGTGAGAGAGAACGAGGAGAACCTGGGGCTCCTGGAGATGGAGGAGATGGAGGAGATGGAGGAGATGGAGGAGATGGAGGAGCAGGAGGACGGTGAGTCGAAGCCTGAAGGCCTGGTAGCTTCTCCACAGGTCGCTGGAAAGATTCACGTCCTGTTGGTTTTATGAGGTGGAGGAAAATGCATCCCATGATTTATCAAATCAGATGGTTGAAAGAGCGTTTCATGAACACAAATCTAGATGTTTAAAGTTTAATGTACAGGAACACGACCGCCCATGTTCTTGATCTGAAGAGCTTTCAAGTCCTTTGAGTTGGTCTTAGTCTTTTCATGAAATACACCTTCAGTCCAGGTGAATCACGGTAATCATTATCATTATCATTATCATTATCTCTTATTGATTTTAACGTTCAACAGACTGTTTAGTCCAACCACAGCAGCTATCTCCATTCCATGTAGTCATGAAGTTCTTTCTGCTGTGGATCTCTGCAGGTATGAAGCCCAGGAACCTGGGAGTGTTTGAGTGGCTGCTGATGGTCTTCGCCTTGACCCTGGTTCTCCTCTTCCTCCCTCTCTCCATCTGGTTCTGTGTCAAAGTATGAAGTTCCCCATCGACCAACCTCCCCCTCCCTCCCTCACATGCAGCCTGGCCTCATGTCACATGCCTTAACATGGAAATAAGCAGCTTCATGCAGGGACAGTGTTGGGCGGAGCCAATTAGCTTAAACTCCGACGACCCGGGTTCACCTCCCAACTCATTTTGACCAGAACCTGAACCCGACCTCAACCACCGGCACCGTCAGCTGGTCGTCCGCTACACCAGTTTCTAGTGTTAGATGGAGATATGGGTTTACTGAAAATCTGATTCTCAGCCAGTTGTCGTCCACGCCTGATATGATAGAGGCTCCTCCCTCCCTGAATAGCATCACTGTTGCGTGAAAACCTCCTAAGTCCAATTTCAGAAGAATTTCAGATGAGAAAATTCTACAACTCTTGGGTTTATGAAGCCCTTGCCAAAAAATAGTCATCAAGACTGTTTTTCTGAATATCGACATTTTGGAGATAATAGGTTTTCACCCGATATGTTTTTATTGTTTTTATCTGACGAGAGAAACCAGTCTGTGTTTTCTTCATTTCATTCATTCATTTAGTTTAAACTATTTGTGTAAATTATTTTTTCATGAGAACAATTTAATTTGGTTTCAGTGGAGACTTTTAGTGTCCCGTGGTTTAAATGCTGATTCTGGGGAAAACACTAAACATTTTTGGGGATTTGACTTTAAAAATTAAAATACATGAGTACTTTCAATCTAAAAGTACCGGTATCAGTCTTTTAATACCCATAGTGCAGCTCTGAGCAACACGCTGGCTGGTTTGTAACGCATGCCGTGTACAGCTGGATACTGGATGTTTGATTGACGGCTTCCCTCTTGATTGACAGGTGGTGAGGGAGCACGAGCGGGCCGTGACCTTCAGACTGGGTCACCTACTGAGGGGAAGACCCAGAGGACCAGGTCGCTACTGCTTACTGGAGCTTACATGCTAGTCTGTTGGAGGATTCATACGTTGTAGTTTTCAGTTTTTCAGTGTGTACTCAGGGAACAGAGCTGCTTCCTTAGAAGGTATTCAGTCCATAGAAATGAACAGACCAAGGTTCCTACTGTGGTCCTGATGTAAAATACCATGATGTTTCCATGACTTGAAATGTTCTTCCTTCCCAGTTTGGCTTCCCGTCTGGTTTCCACTCCAGTTGGTGTGAAATTCATTCTGCTGTATTCCTGGAAAGTGATTCCTTGATAGTCACTGACTTCCCCAGAGGATTTATCAAATACTTCCCTGACTTCTCCCAGTCTGGAAGACACCTCACCAGTGGAAACCCTGTCAGATACTAACACTGCATCTCTCTGCAGGCCTGCTGTTCTACCTCCCGGTCCTCGATGTGTGTCAGAAGGTCGACATCCGGCTGAAGATGCTCAAGGTCCCAGCTCACTCGGTACAGAGCAACAAACACATCACAGAAATGCTCACTTTAACTTCAGACTAGTTTACCAGGCACCGTAGTCTGGTGTTAACGTACGTCCACATATCCACCAGGTGGTGACCAAGGACTTGGTGAGGCCAGAGCTGAGCTCGGTGTGTTATTACCGTATAGAGAACGTGGCTCTGTGCAGCACTGCCCTGTCCAGTCTGACCTCGGTGCTCCAGGCGCTGGTCCAGGCGGCGGTCAGAGACGTTCTGGCCCAACACAACTTCACCCACATCCTGCTGGACAGGAGGAGGATCGGTCAGCAGATCCAGGCGGCCGCTGACTCTGTAGCCTGCCACTGGGGCATCAGGGTGGAGAGAGCAGACATGTGAGTCTGATGTTGAAGGGGCAGTAAGTAATCTATGACCTTTATCGACCTCTAGCGGTGGCAACATCAATAGGCTGATCTCAGTCTCTGGTTCCTCTTGAACTGCGGTGGCCACAAACATTAAAGTCACAGTTTCACAATATGGATCCAACAGAAACGTCTGGTGAAGAGGTAATATGTCACCACGCCAAACACTGGACTAGCAAAACTGTCAGATCTTTTGCCTCTTACTGATTGGCTGGAACCAGAAACCCTGAACCACTAGTCCCGCCTACTCAGGACTTCAGTTGCGATTCAGGGTTTAGTTCTGGTAGAAATCACATGGTAAATAAATGGTAGGCTTCTTTCTATGGAAACTACATGTTTCACTATATGATACGTTGATATATGGATCATTAGTTTAGTTAGCTAGCTAGCTAGCTAGCTGATTAGCTGAGGTCTGAATATAAGGCCAGTTTACTAACGTCACCGTAGTTACCTCTTGCCACCATGAGAGGCAGCCAATGTGTGAAATTGCCTAATAAAAGCTTTAATATTGGAGTACCACAAAAGAGAGATTTTTGTGGAAGACGAGCCCTGATCATAACATCCTCTGTGCTGTCTGATTCCCTCTCAGAGACGACCTCCGTCTTCCTGAGGAGTTGCAGCAGAGTCTGGCTGCTGAGGCCAGGAGGCAAACTCACATCAGAGTAAGAAAACCACCAGTTATTAGTTTGTTGCTCAATTTCCAATGAAACTAAATTAAACTGACAAAAATATTTAGTGCAATTAAACTAACATGCAAACTATATTATTATATTTTTATTATTGTTGTTTGTAAAGCAAATTATAAACAAAATTACAACGTGCTGCAGAGGAAACTCACAAATCAAAGTATATCAAAGACAGCTGATACATTTAAAATACTAATATTGCCAAGAGATTTATACGTGAAGCCTTTAATAAAAATGTAAACAGTCATGTTACATGTTGAACCAAATTGAAAAAATCATTCTGCCTTATTTCTCAGCGAATTTATCACATTCCCGGCCTGGAGAGTTTTAGTTCTACAAGCATTTCTCAGAGGAAATCATCTCATTGGTTGAGTATAACCTCAGTGGGCGGAGCCAAAGAACCATCAGTTTTTCAGAGTACAAGTCAGCTAACTGTGAAATGTAAATGAAAAGGAACTGTGGTTACAATATACATTTTAGAAATATAAATCGCAATGCCTTCTTCTTTTCATTCATACAAGATCTTGGAAGGTCAGCAGCTAACTAGCTTAACTGCTGCTTTAGCCAGAAAAACTGGTTCTTTGGCTCCGCCCATTGAAGTTTAACTCAACCAATGGGATTATTTCCAGAAAGCTTGTGGGAATAAATCTCCAATCTGCCGACTGGGACGACAGACAGAAGTATCAGTGGTCACACCTCCTCTCCTCCTCCAGGTGAAAGCAGCAGAGGGGGAGAGAGCTGCCTGGGCCTCCATCCAGCTCCTCCACCCCACCCTGGTCCTCCCGCTGCCCCCTGACCTCCTCACCCTGACCCCTGACCTCTCACCCCTACCGCCACCCCCTCCCCCGGCTGTGGAGGGGGAGCTGAAGACAGACTCACCCATGATGTGACAGACAGATGAAATGTTTATTATTATGATTATTATGGTGCATGAGCTCAGTTCTATAGAATCCCTCTCCATTAGAAACAGCACAAATCATCTGACATACCACATAGCAGCTTGATCGATGTTGAATTTCATGTTTAACTTTCCCCTTGTACTCTCTGTTGTCATCATATGATCAGTCTAGAGTCACAGGACTATTCGCCTGTGTCGTGTCTCGTGCTCCAGTTGTTTTCTTTGATGTTCTAAATGAGAAACACATGGGAGGTTCAGTATGAGGCAGTAGATGAGCTGAGGTGTTCCTGGAGAACTGAATCGTGTGTTCAAATAAAGAGTAACCGTCAAGCTGACTCTGATCTGTTCTCCTTCAAGCTTCAGGGCTAAATCCTCAAGCTAACCTTTGCTCTTGTATGATCATAAAGTAATACTGAGATCATATGAAGCTTCATGTGACATTTTGAACAAACAATAATTTGCTGTCTTGGCATCTGGTTGGCCAAGTTGTAGGTCCTCAGGGTTCCTGGATGTATGTAACATGAGTTTGATCATTTTTTGAAAAGTTTGGGAACAGCACAAACAGAAAATAGAAGCAAGAAAAGATACACACGACAACACATTTGATGTAGTATGTTGTAGTATGTTGCTTTAGCAGCGACTCAAAACACCACAGCACGCCATTACATAAACCACCTGAGACTTATCAGGTATTAAAGGTGATTTCAGCCAAGATATCTAAGACATGTTCCAACCTGATATTTCCCATAATGCTCCACTGCTGAGCCAACAACACTTGTGGTAACAAGGGAGCTTCTTAGTGAGCTCTCTATTTTTATCCTGTTTTTTATTATAAGTACAGTACACCTGCATTAACTGCCACAACACACTGGATGTATGTATTATTACTGTATTCTGACTCCTGGGATTATGGGTAGGAGGAGTTCCTCTCCGGTCTTCTTACGACAGAGAACACACACAACACATTAAACCCTACAGTTCACTCAGCATTTATTGGCCCGTCCCATCCGGTACCCTGTCCTGATCTGAGGTCAGATCAGCGTTTCTTTGTCTTCCTGGTGCTGCTGGTTGGTTTGGGGTCAGGAGTGGTTTTCTTTGGAGGAGCTGAATCTGTCGGCGCTGGTGGCGACGGTGGTTTCTGAACCGCTGCAACATGAACAGAAACATTAGAATTACTCCTTCAAAGGGGCATGATGTAATCTATGACCTTTACTGACCTCTACAGGCGGCAAGTAGCAATTACAACATTGATAGAACTACACTGTCTGATGCAGCCATTGATCAATAACTCTATCAGACATCATATGAGTCATATATCATGATTCAAGAAGACATTATTTAGAACCAACACATCAAAATGTTCAGATCTTTGATAAATGATATTGACACATGTATGAATGGTTTTGGTGTTCTAACTAATACCACATACTGACTACATCAATATGGTCCTCTATGCCTTATAGCTACTGCTAGTGCTTTTACTTACATTGAATTAAAAAATCACAGCTCCTTCAGTCAGACTAGCAACATTCAGCCTCTTTCATTGATCCATCTTATTGAGGAAGGTCATCATCATCATCATCATCATCATCATCATCATCATCATTTCTCTAACGTCTGCTGGATTGGTTATGCATGAACAGAAAGCCACTTGGGACCTGCAACTGAGTTTAAGACTAAAAACCAAAATAAAGAATGAAAGTTGGCAAAACCAGCCAGACGGGGTGCAGATTGTTCTACTGACCTGATCTGATTCATCTCAGTGGACATTACATGGTGGGAAAATAAGGATTACTGGATAACTGGATTTAGGACATTGGACCGAGGATGCCCTGGTAATGAATGAGCACTGTACTTCCTGTATATACTCCTGTCCTTCATGAATTGGGTTTAGTTCTCTGGATCATTTGGGATAAAGTTCTCTACCTTTGGGCTCCAGACTGGAACGACCCTGCAATTGTCTCTCCAGGTCCTGGATCTTCTCCAGCGCCACCTGGAGGGCCTCCTCGGCATTCAGGGCTCGCTGCTCGGCACTCTGGACCCGGACCTCCGAAACTCTGACAGACACATGGAGACACCTCTGGTTGTAAAAGCTGCTGCTCCCAGGTTACAGCAGGGATACGAATCCATAGAGGAACATGAACAAGACCTTCACCAGTATGACCAGTAGACAGGTTACTGGTGTGGAAACATCTGAACCTGAACAAGACCTTCACCAGTATGACCAGTAGACAGGTTACTGGTGTGGAAACATCTGAACCTGAACAAGACCTTCACCAGTATGACCAGTTGCTGTGTCTCCATGCAGGGAAACAGTCACTGGAAGGTGTCAGACCTCTTCCCTTCCTTCACATGTCTGATAACTAGACTGGTAAAGTGTTTCACCTCCAGGCTTCACCAGGTTTAGTTAGTAACCCTCAGACACACAGGTGCAGGCGTGCATGTTAAGAAACACATGAATATTTGTCATCACACTTTTTTTGTCGTATTTGTCAAGCAGTTCTCTTAAAGGTACGTGTATCATTTTAACCATCAATATATAATTGTCAAATCACTAGTTCTACCTGGTATGACTGTAAACCAGTGAGACCATGGTGGAGGTGACCGGTCGCCTCTCTCACACCAGTGGTGTTGCTAGTGCAGTTAGGAGGCTATAACCATGTTATAATGCCTCATGTGCTGTGCAGATAGTTTCCACCGTAGGAAGACAAGTGAAGGTAAACTTACTGCAGTTCCCTCTGCAGCTGTCCCACCGTGGCCAGAGCATCGAAGGCTTTCTGGGCATCATCAGTAGCTGGAGAGACAACCAGCACCTCGGTCTGACAGACAGACAGACAGGCAGGCAGACAGGCAGACAGGCAGGCAGACAGACAGACAGACAGACAGACAGGCAGACAGACAGACAGACAGACAGGCAGACAGACAGACAGGCAGACAGACAGACAGGCAAAACGGTGATTTTGGCTCGATCAATCAGCATCAATATGAACCAGGAAAAAACAAGCTGACTTTATCCACTGAGAAAAGTGTTTCTTTATGAAATATTACTTCATTCGAAAACCATATAAAACTTTATTTATAAAGCACATTGTGAACATTAAGATGCAATGCAATGTGCTTCACATCAAATAAGTGCAGATTAAACGAGAAAATGTATTTGTATATTTACTTGAATGTCACTGACAAAATAAAACGTCATAGGACCAAAAGTGTTTGTGTCCATGTTCAAAATTTAGAATTTGATTGTGATAGGACGAAGGGTTTTGTCCTCTTCTGGTTCCTCTCCTTAATAAAAGCATCTAATAACAGTGTGTGATTATTGATTACTGGTCCTGACCCCGTCCAGCCGGATGCTGCTCTCTCCCAGCCTCCTCTCCATGATGTTTCCATCGTAGCCAATCAGCTTCATGACAGAGCTTTCGTGGTCCGTCGGCTCCCCCTACAGGCCAACAACCAGCACTGCTTATCTTATTGATAGACAACAGGTGGCTCAAAAATAACCTCAATCACAAAGACTAACAAATGAGAGGATGGATGAGCTAGATGCAGATATAGACATATGCATAACACATGAAAACACAACGAACGAGAAAATGCATTCTGCAAAATTCCTGTAAAGTGAACGTTCCCCGATATTCCCTGACTTTTCCCGTCTGGAATCCATTTTGGAGCGGCGTCTCCAAAACGGGTTTAGAAACATGGTGGTGTCATTTGGGATCGTTACATGTTATTAAACATCCTCCTGGTTTCATCCTGAACGTAGAGTACAGGTGTACAAACCTCCCAGCTATGTGTGACTGACCTCCGCCAGCTCTGCTTGACTCTCATCTTTAACCTCCTCTTCTGGAATAGACTCCGGTGACACCTCGGCATTCACCTAGACACACACACACACACACACACACACACACACACACACACGACACAACATGATAATCTATATCAGACAGTTCCTCTCCTACCACTGTTCCACGGTAGTAATATAATAGTAATTAATTCTGAAATAGTAAAGTCTCTCCGTCTGGAGTTGCTCTGTGTCTCCTCCTCACCAGAGACTCCATGCTGTCTGCTGAGGGGACCGGGGCATCGCTGCTGGAGGCGGGGCCAGGCTGGGTGACGGACAGCTCGACAGGACCGCCTTTCACAACGGACAGCAGAATCCCACAGGTCTCCACCCAATCACTGCATTCCCTCTGTGGACACACACACACACACACACACACACACACACACACACACACACATAAACATGTTCATCCATCCACATACAGTTTGTTGAGGTCCAACCTGTAATGGCAGTATGGCTCCCCCTGCTGGACACTACATGGATTCTGATGTTGTAAAAGTGTCACCACCTCCAGTATCTCCACCACCATGGGTAACGTCACTAGATCCTATTCTACTGTGTTCATCAGCGAGACGGAGCAAACATATCTCATATTACAGGACATTCATCAATTAGCTTTCCCATCCAGGTCTTGGCTTCCTGTTTTATATTAAAATGAATACAGTTGAAAACATGCAAGTCTGACATCACCAGTGCATGTCTGCCATGTCAATGTTGCTTGGTGTTTACCTGTAACTTGTTGCACTCGTACATGTCGCGGTCGGTCCCATCTTCATACGGGGTCTTCTGGATCCTCTCCTCCAGAACCAGCCGGCAGGAGCTGGAGTGAAAAACCAACATCCTGGTGGACATCCTCCACTAGTGGCCTGTTCCTGCCAGCCATGCTGAGTCAAAGTGAACTGAACAGCAGTCAGCCAGTATTTTATTCTATGTGTTAGGGGTGGGCGATTATCGTGTTTAGAATCGTAATCGCGATTTAATGATGTAATCGTGGCAAATTTTAAAAATCGTTCATTTCGATTGTTATTTAGGCTACAAGAACGAGGAACGTCTAGAAGCGCCAGTTAGCAAAGCAACCAGTGTGACGCCCGTACCGGTGGCTGCTGCGCTTCACTTCCGCTCCCATGTTAACGAATGCCGCGGATCCCACGTCAGGCGGGCGCACGTCAGGCGGGCGCACGTCAGGCGGGCGCACGGCAGGCAGGCGCACGGCTCGCGGACGCTTGGCAGGCGGGCGCACAGCAGGCGGACGTGGCGCTGATTTTTCCGCTCGGGGCAGGAAAAAAACTGCCCGCCCGCACCTCATAGAAATACATTGTCTACGCACAATATCTGCATCATATCACCACATATAAATGTTTTTCAACCTACTAATAGTTTTACTAGTGTTATTAATTATTGTAATACATATTTTATTTTAATATAGGCCATAATGAAAAAGGGAACAGAGACAATCACCATTATGGGATGAATGAAGTTAAATCAAGTCATACTTTTTGCATATAACCAGTTATTCCCGTTTTTATACTGTTTTTCTTTATTATAGTATACATATATATATATATATATATATTTGTTCAATTAATTAAGACTATGCTTACTTCTGTTTTCATAAGTGCTCTGAAAGCAGTTACGCGTCTGTGTTCTGTGTTCTTGTGCGTCTGGTAGGTTCAGTTCCGCGCAAAAGTGCGCGCGCAATTACGCGTCTGTGCGTGTGCACGTCCGGTGGGTACGGGGCGTTAGTGTCTGTGTGTGTGTGTGTGCGCGCATCAGACGTAACATCACTTTCGGGCCAGAATGGGCCAAATACTTTCCCCAATACTGCGTTCATGAACGGTCCCCTTAAAAAATACTACGTGGTATTCAGTCACATCCCTCCGCCCCGTCCAGTAACGCCGTGTTCAGACAGGTTTGGACCGGTCGTTTTTGGCGAACCTGTCGGGCAGGAAGTCAGACACAGGAACAGTATAGAGCATCCGGTCAATTTCAAAATAAAACAAATTTCAAAATAAAACAAAACAAATAAAATAATCGTTCATTAATCGTAATCGAGGTAAAAGTTTTAAATAATCACGATATTGATTTTTAGTCATATCGCCCACCGCTACTATGTGTGTTGTTATGTAGAGTAGCCTGGGTAATCACTACTACCTCGTAAAGTCAATAAATAAATGAGGTGAAGTAAAAAGTTGGATATGTTAGGAAAAGTATTGAGCTTTCTAAAGTGGAAATACTCACATACTTCTACACTGAGCTCTTCACCCTCAGCTCCATAAGCAGCAGGCAGGTGGGTCAGACCACCAACTACAACTGTCACTTTTTAATTCACATTGTTGCAGGCAGGCTTTCATATGGTGTCTTAATGTTATTCCTGTTTCATTTGCCTTTCATTGTTGTTTTATTCACTTTTTGTCATGAAGGTCAGTATTACAGTCATGGTCCCATCCCCCTCCAGGGTAACAACTCTGGTACCTTGTGATGTATCTGGAGAAGTAGTCCAGTTTCTGGGCCAGCGTCGTGGCGTCCTCTCCCAGTTTCTCCACTGAGACGTCGGTGATGGAGTGATCATGGTCATGGTCATGGTCCTGGTCCTGGTCCTGGTCCTGGTCCGGCACCATGAGGAGCAGCAGGTCCAACATCCAGCGGGTCAGAGCCATGTGGATGGACCCGACCTGGGAGGGAGGGACGACGCCTCGTCAGATCAAAGTTTTTAAACGTTGGAAAGCCAAAGGATGGACGGTTGCCAGTTCATTCATTGTATGGATGAAAGGTCCGTTCATTGCACAACAGTTCAGAAGTGGTTCTGGATGTTCTGAGATGTAAAATATCTGTCCACCACGACTACCTGCTGTCGCTCCCGTCTACCATAGGATAAAGACATGTGATGTTGTAGGACCACAGCTGGCTTGTATTTGACCAACCAACAAAGTAAACGGCAGCTTGCCCAATAGTAATTCAGCTGATGGACACATTTCAAAAGTGCGTGAGAGAGATCGGGTCGGGCGGGTCGGTGTCGGTACTCACCTCCTCACAGAGTCTCTGGTCCTCACAGTCAAAGAAGGTGGACTGGCTCATGACGAACTCTCGCATGGTGTGAAATACATCCTCCATCTCTATGCTGTTTTACACACACACACACACACACACACACACACACACACACACACACACACACACACACACACACACACACACACACACACACACACACAGGATATAGTAATTCCAGCATTCACAGGTGTTGAAGGTTTTGTGTCCCAGGTCTGTTGTCGCTCTGTCCTCTTACTTGACATGTGGTTTGTTTTTGGCCTTGTCGTTCTCCGTCTGCATGCTGGCGACGTTCTGCAAGGCTTCCTCAGCTAGACTCTGCCAACCGCACAGCATCTTCTCTAGTTTCAGCCAATCAGAGGCGGGCATGCGGTCTGTTCGGTCCATTGCCGCCTTCAGCCTGACGGCCCAGGACCCCATCGTCCCGACCATGGACATCATTTGTTTGTGGATCCCTGAAACAGCGTGGCTGGAATTACATTCTCTCTTCACAAGTTGGAGGCTCATTCTGTGAAGCGAAGATGCTTTCAAAAATAATGAAATTAATAGTTATAAAAAAGAGCAGTAATGTAAAACACGGATGCAAAAAACAAAAATAAACACGTAAGACCAAATTTAGATAAAAGACCAAACAAGGACTGAGGGAAAAAAAGAGCGAACAAATACATCAATCATCATCAAATGTGACTAGAGAGTATGAATGTGTGTGTGTGTGTGTGTGTGTGTGTGTGTGTGTGAGTGTGTGTGAGTGTGTCAATAAAGGTTTCACCGCTGCCTGTGTATCTGCCCTCACCACTCTCTCCGTTGACTCGAGTGTCCAGCTGCTTGTGGAGCTCAGACACCACGCCGCCCAGCTCCCGCATGGCCTCCTGGCCCCCGGGGGGCGCTCCGTCGGGGGCCGGGTGTCTCCTGAACAGCTGGAGGCCCAGATCCACCCAGCTCTCCTGCAGACGCCCCAGCTCGCCCAGCGCCTGGTGGCAGCAGAGAAGCTCCTCCCCCCCGTAGCGCTCACACTGCAGGGTCAGCGTCTGCAGGGAAATGAAACGACACCCAACGGTCACATCAGATCCTCTTCATGTCCTCGTGTTCTTCTTCTGGACACACACCATGCAAAACAAATCAATTGGTCCTCCGTTTTCCATCTGACCCTTGACCTCCTTACTATTGGTTGCTTGCAATGTCGTTGATTTAGGAATTGAGGCGTATTCTACTGTTGGCCTTGAAGTAAGTCACTCTGAATGATATTTAATAATGAGAACATTTGTCCAGGTCTGTCATGTTTGAGATTCTCAGTTCTGTCTCACACAATCTTTAATTTCAGAGAGATTTGATAGATGAGAGATGAGCGATGAGAAAGAACAGATAGATGACAGTGATGAGATAAATTGAGACACCAGATAGTTCAGATGATAGAAATGAGATACATCAGCTCGACGATGAGACAGATGAAGAAAGATCAGATCGATGACAAGTGATGACATATATGTGAGAGATGAGGGGGATGAAAGTTGAGAGATGTGATGAGATGGATGAGATAGATGGCAGCGATGAGATAAGTGAGATGAGACAGATGACAGAAATTGGACAAATGAGAGATGAGATCGATGATGCCAGTGAAAACATCTGAATGAAGGTTTCACTATTTTTAACGACCATCACAGGCACAAATACACACACACACACACACACACACACACACACACACACACACACAGAGAGAGAGAGAAAATAAGAGAGCTGTCTTACATTTGACCACTGCATCAAATCAGCATGAATCTCTTCCTCTGAAACTTTCTCATACTTCGGGTCTGGACTCCTTGAAAAACAGAAACACAAACATCGTCATCATCATCATCATCATCATCATCATCATCATCATCATCACCACCACCACCACAACCACCCCACTGAAGCTCTAAACACAAGCGTAACCCCGGTGACAGTGGGTAACCATAACTACTACGATCATCTCTTTCAGTGACCTCACTTGTTCTGCGTGGTGCAGAAGGCGAGCCACTTGGCGATGCCTTGCTGGACGCCACGGATCTGTTCACACTGAGCATGCTCAGTCTCCCTCAGCTGGGACATGAAGGCAGTCAGCTGATCTTTCCACTGGTCAGTGAGCTGCATGATGACGTTCAGGTCCTCTGTGTCCTGCAGCAGGACAGTCAACGGAGATGTACTGATGATTCAGAGACATACTGACACACGTGGTCCAGGACAACTGACCTCCAACAGACTAACATAGTAGTACAGTAGCTACTGACACGTGGTCCAGGACAACTGACCTCCAACAGACTAACATAGTAGTACAGTAGCTACTGACACGTGGTCCAGGACAACTGACCTCCAACAGACTAACATAGTAGTACAGTAGCTACTGACACGTGGTCCAGGACAACTGACCTCCAACAGACTAACATAGTAGTACAGTAGCTACTGACACGTGGTCCAGGACAACTGACCTCCAACAGACTAACATAGTAGTACAGTAGCTACTGACACGTGGTCCAGGACAACTGACCTCTAACAGACTAACATAGTAGTACAGTAGCTACTGACACGTGGTCCAGGACAACTGACCTCCAACAGACTAGAAGAAGAGAGTGCAGTGTTACCTTGGAGGTGAGGAAGAAGAAGAGAGTGCAGTGGTACCTTGGAGGTGAGGAAGAAGAAGAGAGTGCAGTGGTACCTTGGAGGTGAGGAAGAAGAAGAGAGTGCAGTGGTACCTTGGAGGTGAGGAAGAAGAAGAGAGTGCAGTGGTACCTTGGAGGTGAGGAAGAAGAAGAGAGTGCAGTGTTACCTTGGAGGTGAGGAAGAAAAAGAGAGTGCAGTGTTACCTTGGAGGTGAGGAAGAAGAAGAGAGTGCAGTGTTACCTTGGAGGTGAGGAAGAAAAAGAGAGTGCAGCGTTACCTTGGAGGTGAGGAAGAGAGTGCAGTGTTACCTTGGAGGTGAGGAAGAAGAAGAGAGTGCAGCGTTACCTTGGAGGTGAGGAAGAAGAAGAGAGTGCAGTGGTACCTTGGAGGTGAGGAAGAAGAAGAGAGTGCAGTGGTACCTTGGAGGTGAGGAAGAAGAAGAGAGTGCAGTGGTACCTTGGAGGTGAGGAAGAAGAAGAGAGTGCAGTGTTACCTTGGAGGTGAGGAAGAAAAAGAGAGTGCAGCGTTACCTTGGAGGTGAGGAAGAAGAAGAGAGTGCAGTGTTACCTTGGAGGTGAGGAAGAAAAAGAGAGTGCAGCGTTACCTTGGAGGTGAGGAAGAGAGTGCAGTGTTACCTTGGAGGTGAGGAAGAAGAAGAGAGTGCAGCGTTACCTTGGAGGTGAGGAAGAAGAAGAGAGTGCAGCGTTACCTTGGAGGTGAGGAAGAAGAAGAGAGTGCAGCGTTACCTTGGAGGTGAGGAAGAAGAAGAGAGTGCAGTGGTACCTTGGAGGTGAGGAAGAAGAAGAGAGTGCAGCGTTACCTTAGAGGTGAGGAAGAGAGTGCAGTGCTCTGCTGTCTTGGACCAGCTCTGCTCGCTGACATGCAGCCTGCTGACAAGCTGCAGCTTCTTCAGATTGATCACCTAACAGCAATCACAGAACAACACACTGAAATGTGTATGACTTGTCTATGTCTGTGTTTGACAGATATCATCTGTGACAGATGATAAACACAACTTTGTCTTGTGTTCATATAAATATTTGTATTTATTTTCAATTTGATAATATTGCAAATCTGCAAAGAGTCAAGTCCTCTGATTTAAGTGTAAACTTCCTTTTATAGAGCTCAACTTGAGATTGATAGCTGCTGATTTGCTGCACTGTCATATTTCTGAATGCACCGTGGTGAATGTATTTACAATAAGATATAGCACATACTGTATAGAACTGTATGACACATACGTATATTGTACATGACTGATTTTTCATACTCGCGGTGTTGGAAATCCCCTGCCACTGCTTTACATTCCTTTTGATGCCAATATCAACATCAGTTGACGTTCATTCCTTCGTCAACATCAAACCAGCATTGAGTCGGTCCTGTTGGTACAATCCAATATCTAGCCCTGTTCATCCCGCAGGACCCACGAAGCATCACGCCTCGTACCGACCTTGAGGGCCAGGCTGAAGGTCACTTGGCTCCAGCGGTCTCTCTCGTCAGTCAAACGGACCTGCTGAGCCTCCAGACGAAGCCTCTGCATCTCATACAGCTCGTGGTAGTCGTGGACCAGGCTGAGGGAGGACAGGGACAGGGGGTTAGTCTACCAGCCACTTCGTTCAGAGGTCCTGTTCTTTTATCTAGTATCTGTCTGCTAAAACATTTTGGAATCCATCCTCCTGATCCATCCTCCTGATCCATCCTCCTGATCCATCCTCCTGATCCATCCTCCCCTGTGTTGGACTGAAACGCCTGTTAGTTTCTGGGAGGGTAAACTGACTCAGAATTGTTGTGGGCCTGATCCAGCGCCTCGGCCAGCTGCTGCCGGGCCCGCTCGGCCTGCTGGGACACCGAAGCATCATGGTCTCTGATCTTAGACAGCTCCCTGAGAAGAGAACACACACACGCGCACGCGCACACACACACACACACACGCGCGCGCGCGCACACGCACACACACACATATATTTGTTGCGTGTCAGGTCATTGTATATTGGTGTCAGTTATTTTCATTTATTTTATTTCATTTATTATTTATTATAATAGAAACAGCCCCCCCCTTGACCCCATCTGACCCCGTCTGACCCCCTGGCCTACGTGTTGAGCTGCTGGATGGAGGTCCTGAAGCGGAGGATCTCCTCGGTGAGCCGGCGGTCCAGGGCCCTCTGAGCCAGGACCTCGGTGTGGAGAGCCTTCAGACGGCGGGGGATTCGCTCCAGCAGGGACTGGTACCGCTGTCTGGAAAACACAAAACACACAGGCTGCTGGGAAAAAGACGTCCTACTCTACCGCCAACACAAAGACCATGGCTTCTTCTCGGCTACAACGGCACATCCATCACCTGTACAGGCTAAAATGATCATCCTGACAGCCTCCCTGAACGTGTGTGTCCACGGGGATCAATAAAGTTTGGTCTTATCTAAATCCCCCGGGACTGACCTGAGTTTGGCCAGTAGTTGTCCTCTCTCGGTGCAGCCCACGCTGACCTGTCTGATCAACTCGTGGAAGACGATGTTGTAAATGTTTTGTTCGACCCGAACCAGCTCCAGCAGACCCTGCATCTGAGGACGGGACAGGAGGGAGGGTTGAGTTACCTCGTGTTGAGGGGTGAAGGCCTCCGCCCCTGGACGAGGCCACACTTCCCACTCTTCGTCTGCGTAGCGTGTTGAAATCAGCAGCAGCCTATGTCCATATGAAGCTTCTCCAGTCTGTGGACTCCCAGCTCCCAGCTCCCTGTCTGTCTGTCTGTCTGCCTGCCTGTCTACCTGCCTGTCTGCCTGCCTGTCTGTCTGTCTGCCTGTCTGTCTGTCATCTCTACCTGGGAGAGGTCGGTCATTTCCTCACACTGCTGCTCCATCCCAGCTTTCTCCAGCATTTCGTCCATCATCCTCATCAGCTGGACCGCCTCCAGTCTGCCACTGGGCCTCCTGGACACACACACACACACACACACACACACACACACACACACACACACACACACAGTCTGTACAGCATCACTTTTAACTCCTCATGCTTTTTCCTCCTAATTCAGCCTCCCAGTGTTCCAGATTAGTGACTGTGGAAGAAAACACGGTGGACCTGTTATCTTTATAATACTGTTATTAATTCATGTTATTCATGTGTTCTTGTTAAGAAATACTGACTGAGCATAATGCCTCCCTCACCACTGTGCTCTTCAATCAGTAGTTTCTGGGTCCTTTTACCATCACAAGAGTTTAGATTCAAGATTCAAGAACTTGATTTGTCACACAGGGTGTGCAGTGAAATGAAAAAGTGGCAATGCTCAACAGGAATGTGCAAAGGGCAACAGTACACAGTAGTTACAATAAAAAAACAAGACAATATTTAAAGTATTACAGTAAGAGCTCTATATAAAAAAAGGGAATATCCTCCTGAGGCACAGCAAAACAGTACCACAAATAGGTACAGTTTTAAACCGACCAGTAGGGGGCGATCACAGTCTTAGCCAACTACTTACTCCTTACTCCTAGTTCTTCCTGATCCCTATCAGGTTGGTTGGTCTGAAACTGTCATAGCTCCCCAGAAGTGTGAGAGTTACAGTCCATAAGGTCATGAGGGTTACCGAGCTGGACCCTGAGTAGTTACACCTCTTCATGTGTTAACCTCTCTCTCCCTATAACGGTGGTGCACATTGAATATATTGTTGAAGACTTCTCTTCCCATCATGCTTTTGGCTTAAAGACACTTGAGAAAGACACTTGAGAAAGACACAAGAGAAACTGTCTGAGGGGAGAATCTATTCAACAGTTACCAACAAGGTAAAGGTTAAAGTTTAATTTATCTTATCTAACCTACATTCATTCAGATTATTACACTTTGAACTCACAGTGAAGGGAAGACCCTCAGCCTCTGTTCCTCATCCTGCAGCTGGACTGTGAATTTACTGGGGATGAAAAGAGAAGATTGAAAATGACCTGACAGCGAGACTGTTACGCCCCGCCCACAATCTGTCAGAATAGAGCGTCACATCAACCTCTGACAGACGTATTTCCATTGTGGTCAACATGATGATGTGGACTCACTCTTCATAGAAGTCCAGGCCCTGCAGACCCTTGTTTTTCACAATATGATATTCCTCTGGGATCAGACTCTCTGTGAGACTCACGTCCTGGAACACAAGGAAGCTGGGAAATTATTCTATCCTATTGAATTGTATGTTAAAAAAAAGTGAAACTGTCTAAAACATGCCAACTATGCTGAGGAAGCCTGCCTGTGTGTGGGCGTCGCCACTCCTGTCAGCCAGGGGTGGGAGGGGCGTCCTCTTTCTCTGAGTTGCCATGGCATCACAAAGGAAGGAAATATCCCTGGATGGACACCGTCCACACACAAAGAGAGACAAGACGCAGATTTAGTCTTCAAAAACTATAAAAGGGCAAAATAAGAAAAAGTGAGATGAACCAATAATACTCTCTGTTGTTAAACGGCATGTTGATACCTTGAAATGGGTCTATAAAGTATTGACAAAGGGGAAAGGTAATGATGATGGTTAAGCTCAGAAAACAATACATGTAACCTGATTTGTAGGCCTGGGATTCTCCACAGCACCAGAATACCTTGTTAATGTTTTTCCTTTGATTAAATTACTGCAGCTTCTTACAATTAGGAAGTTGCTCCAGTTAATATTGCAAATACAATATTTAGTGTTTAATGTGCAGCCCTACTTGAACTTTACACCTAGCTAAAAACAACATAGACAAGACAAAACAGCAATACTGTGTGAACACAGATTGTCCCACGTCTCACCTATCTAACTAACCTGCCAGCCCCAGTGAGGGACGTTGGTTGGTCCAGGAAGTATTTGTATTTCTTGCGTCCAAGCGGATGATACCAGACGGCATCTGGCCGTCTGATTCCACAGCCCTTTGAAACACAAGTTCATTTATAAACAACAGAAAATCAGCAGACAAAGAAAAGTCATAGAAATATATTTTTATATAGTCCTGTTAAAACACAGATGCTTTAAAAGTGTTATTCCCCTTTAAATTGATCTGAAAGGTAACAGATGTGAAACCAGGTCAGCAGGCTGCTAGCTAACTTAGCTAGATAGCTAGCATGTGTCCATGTTACTGACCCCCACAAAGAATAGCATTAGCCCACATTGCAAAGAGAAGGTTTTGGTTGTTAGATATGACTTTGTGCAGAATTACATACCTGTCTATAGAAATGTATAAATGATGAACTCATATTGCTGGGGACCCTCTTGAATAATTTCAATGGCCCCTGGAGGTCCCCAGACCCCAGTTTGGGAACCACTGAGCTAGCCTGGCTAACCTAGCTAACCTAGTATGGTTAGATAGTGTTTTTCCAGTTACTAGCAGAAGGTACCGTGCTGTGTTTGTGGTGTTCCGGTCCCAGCGTGTTACCGGGGCGGACCGTGGAGGCGAGGCTGACCAGCAGCTCGTCAGGGATGAACTGGCTGTGCGTCTTCCCGCCGCCTGCCGGGGCTCGCGCCTTCAACTCGGGGAGCTCCGCTGCTGAGGAAGACAACAAACTAACGGTATAACGGAACTACACCGACTGTGCCCGAGCTCTGTAGAGCTGTTACCCGAGCTGTTACCGTGAATACGATGCACATTTTGCTCGTCATGTATATAAGCAATACATTTAAAAACTTTCTGTAAAACTTTGCTCACAAACTCACATTTGTGTTCCTCAGAATGCCACATCCTCTCGTTTGTAAATGTTGACTGTATCGCGATGCTGTATATATGCACCGTGTTTATGACAATAGTCTACTGTCTAAGTTATACGGCCAGCTCATACTATAATAATAGTATGAGTAATGTCTTTTTTTAATGTCTTTTCTATGACATTTTCCTGTGTCGAGCAGTAAGGCCTCATTACAGAAGAATTTCCTAACTGCTTGTCCTATCTTAACTTAAGTTTCAAAGATAGGAAAAATCCTATCTTCCTATTACAGAATCAATTCCTAAACTCATGGCTGTATCCTATCCTATCTCAGACCTCATATCTTATCTTAACTTAAGAAATCCTAACTAGAAGTGTAAACTCGATTCTTCAATCGGCACTCGTCCTGTCATGTCTGTATCTGTGTTTAGAATGTACACGAGACTGCCAGTATCCTTGATTAGAATGTAATATCAACGGCTGTCTCACTTCAGCTGTCACTGGCTAGATATAATGGACAAGAAAAGATGGGCGTTCAATTTTAATATCGATGAGTCGGAGGCATTAATCGTGTCGGGGGAGGAGAGGAAACCCCACATTTTTGGGAAGTTTTCACCCCAATTATCGGCCCAGGATAAAGATTAAAATAATATATTATGATAATATTAATATTATATAATAACAATAATAATAACAATAACAATAATAATATAATATAATATTCTAAATATTATTTATTCAAAATACATAATATTTGAGTGTTCATGTTGTTCCCCATCTTCATTGTCATTGCCATACAGACCTAACAACAGTGGTGCTGCCATTTTTGGCAGTTATTTTGAATTTAGGACAGGGTCTATGTCATCCTAACTTAGGATTCCTAATTTAGGAAATTCTTCAGTTAGGACGGTTCTGTAATAGCTAAATTCCTATCCTAAGATAAGATAGGATTTTTTCCTAAATGCAGTTAGGAAACATGTTTCTGTAATACCAAAAATCCTAAATGTCATCCTAAACTGAGATAAGATAGGATTTCAGACTTAGGAAGTTTCTGTAATGAGGCCCCTTAGTGTAACGTTACCTCTGCTGTCCTCTGCCTCTGTCCTTGGTAAACCTGCGGGACTGGCTTTCATGGCCGCAGACATCCTGGGCTGACGGGGAGACGTCCACCGACACGGGGAGACGTCCACCGACACGGGGAGACGTCCACCGACACGGCTGGACACGGACCTGAAACTATGAGGAAGAATGTGGCCGAGAAGCTGCTTTTATTCGACAAACTAGACCTCACTTCTCCAACTTTCTACAGCGCTTCCCCGCTTCCTCTCGCGTTGCCATGGACACGCGTCGCGAGTCTCCACGGAAGGGCCTGCACGTGCGCGGTGTTACCTGCCTGCCTTTATTCCACACCAAGATGGCGGCCAGCAGATGTTTATGTTTGTTTTACTTTTTATTGTGGCATAGAAAATATTTAGCAAGAACAAGAACATTATATAACGACACGCTGATGGAAAGAAACAGGAACAGGAACCCAGCAATGGAAGATACACTGTAGAGCTCTTCATCATCCAAACCTAATGATGCACAGAAGAAGTTGAGAGCTTTTATCCACAGTATTGTTGTTGTATGTCTGCCTAATCTGCATTGTGTGCCAAATTAAACAAAATAAATAACATGGTTTTCTTTTGATATCAGTCTCAACGTGACTGAGACGTCTCTCCCCTGTCTGTCTCTTCATACCATACTGTTGGACTGAGACAGGAACAGTCATTTCCATGACTTAAGGATTGTTTATGTAACAAAGTCAATATGACCCTTTAATATGATTACACCATGTCTCCCTCCCTGACACACATTACACCCACCACACTCACATACAGACAGGATGCACCTTACTTGGGCAGAGGACTGGGTCACCAGGTCACAGTTGGAGAGTGGACTTTCTTTTATTTAATTATATGTGTTATTACATGATGTTTTCCTTTCAATATGTTTCTGTATTGTTGTGTTGGAATATGCAATGGTTTCATTGCTTCCTGCAAAAGCACTGGAAAGGTTTGCATTCCTGTGGCCTGATTGTTTATATTTGTTTTATTGTAAGTACTAGGCCTTATCATCGTTGATATGTGCCATACAAAGCTCTGTTGACATGTCGATGCAATCTCTGGTGCAATTTTCTTTTTATTACTGTTTTATGACTGTTTAATGTTTGATCATTTTCACCTGCTGTTAGATAGCTAACTTAGCGAGCATGTGTTCAGAGTGTACATTTAGTATTGCAGGCTGTACTCCTGTGAGAGCATTGCCTTACAGTCAGAGGTTCACTGTGCTTCACTCTCTGTTCAGGCAAAATATCAACACTGAGTCCTGGCTATCTGTTAAACACACAACGCAGAAATCAACCGGTCACATTTAGTTGGTCAGTAATAATCACAGTAGCATCCCACAAAGCAGAACACAGAGAGGACAGGAAGGGGACCAGGTGACGGACGAGGAACACTGGCTTTAGACAGTAGATTCATTTAAACTTTATTGGCCATTTTTAAACCGTCCTCAGATCTGGAGAGAGAGAGAAAACTATTTGAGTCGTTCTCAGGACTGGGGACCTCATGGGGTCGGGGCCACCAGGGGTCCCCAACAAAATGAGGGGGTAAATTTCATGCACTAGAAATTAGCCTGAACTGGAAGTCCTTCAACTACAAAGCAAGCATCCACACCAGTCCACTGACCTGCTGTCAGATGTATATATGTATATATGTATATATGTATATATGTATATATATATATATATAAAACCTCTGGTGGCCATATTGATATTGGAGGTCCTCGACTCTGAGAATGTTTCTATATAATTATATGTAGTTGGTATTTATGGTCTACTGTTGATATGTAGCAATATGTATGTGATTTAACAAATACATTTACTTTTATGTGTTTTTATTGAACATATTGTTCAAACATTGACAGGCTAAACTGGAAAGAATATGCCTACAATTGCACAATTTGCACAATTTTCAGTTCACTGCACATCCTGCATGTGTATGTGACAAATAAAGTTCTTGACTCTTGAATGTTGACAGATGAGAGGTGAAGAAGAGGAGGGTATCAGACAGAGGTAACAGTTCGTCACCTTGTCACAACAGAAGCTATGAGACCGTTGGTCAGAACTGAACATCTCATCCATCATATGACTGCTTCATCAACCTCAAGGCTCATTAGTTCTGAGGGTTTTACTCCTGCTGCTGAGAAAAACAATAACGAAGTTGAATGAGAACTCAGATTGCTCAGTTTGACACCTGACGAACCCTCTGGTAGAGCACCGTGGCACATCTTACATTCATTTGACTCTGAAATAACTTGAAAATGGTGCAGTTTGTCGGGTGAAAATCGGAACATTTCTGGGCTGGGCTGACCCCCCCCATGTTTCAAGATCCGGACAACGCCTCTGGTGTGGACAGTTAATGATTGACAGATGATCAGCCTGACTCAGTTATGCCTGTAAAGTCCTTGGAGGCTCACCTGCGTAAATAAACGTGATTTGACTGTAATACAGCCTTCAGCAAATCCTGCAACATGACCTTGTTTACAACACAACCGAGATCTCATTGTCTCTTTCATTCACTCTGACTCTCCTCTGGCTGCTGTGTGGAAGCCAGAGCTCCGCTGAGCCTCAGGACGACTTCATCCACCACTTTGTACTGATGCGATGTTGGTGAACGAGTAATTAAGTTACAGTGCAGTATAATAACCACCCGGTAGACGGCGCTATCACCACAGCAGAGAATAGCTGGTGTCACCGGTTCGTTTCTGCGTTGTGTTCAATAAATGGGCAGGACTCGGTATTGTACTCTGGCGACAAGAAGTATTTCTTTACATTGAGATCAAAAGAGAGAGAATAACATTAAAAAGAAATAAAGACATTCTCTTAAAACACATATGATTAAATAAAGTCCCCTCAAACTGTGACCTGGTGGCCCAGTCCTCTAACCAAATCAGGTGCTTCCTGTCTGTATGTGAGGGGCTGTGGTCCAGGACGTAGAGCGGGTCGTCCCTCATCAGGCCTCTAGGGGGAGAGACTGAGCTACCGTGGTACGTGGAGAGAGTGCCAGTGAACGTGCGATTCCTTCACACTGCCCAGCCTCCCCCTCCCCCTCCCCCCCCCACCCTCCCCCTGCCCTTCCCCTTCAGCTCTGCGTGTACTAGGAAAACTCCTCTCCACTTTCGCCGGTGTCTGGTCTGAGGTAAACGTACTTTACAGCGCGCAGCTCCCCCTGACTCTTTCCGCGACGCGTCTTAACCGAAGATACCGGAGGAGGACAGCACGGACCGAGGTGGATAAAACCCCTAAAGGTGCGTTGCGTTTCTTTTCATTTTATTTAGCGGAGTTGTTTGTGATTTTATCTTCAACTGTACAACACGTTTATGTTATAGAAACATGATGTTGCCAGTGTGGTCCAGGCTGGTGCTCACACGCTAAAAGTGAACGCTTAGACAAAAGCACCAAAACTACAAACACGTTATGTTACATTAGACACTAAGAATGAATGAATGAAATCTCTTCACACACACACACATACACACACGCACACGCACACGCACACACACACACACACACACACACACACACACGAACACTTGAACACACGAACACTAATTGAACTGATAGATAGATAGATAGATAGATAGATAGATAGATAGATAGATAGATAGATAGATAGATCGGCCCTTACGGCAGTGAGAGCGAGAGGAAGTGAGAGAGAGAGAGTGAGAGAGGATGGGAGACGTATCGCCTGTAGCTGGTAGCTTGACTAGCTGAGCTGAGTGTCTGACCCTAACGCCATATGAGTCATGACCCAACCACTGCAGACCCAAACAGAAGGCGGGATCCAGAAACCACCCACCCCATCCCTTACAATACTATCTTTTGTTTACCATTGAACTGTAATTTTACTGTAATTTTTTTTTTTAGTTTACAGTAACATATTGTATTGATTACTGTACTTCTACTTCTGTAATTCTACTTTTCTTTGTGTGTTTTTTGCTGTAAAAACCTGCAAAGGCGAAATGAAATGTGAGTGTACTGGACAGCAGGGTGCTGTTGCTGCTTTGAAAGAGGAATCCAAATGGTGCATGTGCATCAGTTTGATGCAGAAATGCCATTTTGAAAATTGTTAGGTTTCATTGTGACATAGAAGTGTTGTGTCTTACTTCTCACAACAGCAATCAGACATCAAACACACAGATCACAGGTTGGCTCAGATGCTTGAGTGGTATTTCAAGTCAGGAGAGACTAGTTGTACGAAAAAGGAAGTTTTATTGTGATAACAAATATGAGAATGTTTGGCGGTAGCTCCGGTGAACGGGTTAGAGGCGAAACCCGCGAATCTCTGAGGAGCGGGAACTCCCCCGTAGGCTGTTCTCCATGGCGGGGTAGATGCGCTGACGGAGCCTGGAGCCTGGCACTGGTGGTGGGGAGGCACCTGAAATGACAGAGATGGGTGCGGCAGATATCTGTGTATATAAAAGGGTGTTGCGGCTGGCCGTCTGAGGGAGGGCGGGGAGTGCACGTGCTTAAAGGGCTGATTGAATATCGAGCGCGCCTGGAGTAGCGATGATAGGAAGAGATGGATAGGTAGTCTTCCTGATTGAACTAACGCTAAACTTCATTTAATTAGTGGTATTTAATTAGTGGTATTTAGTTAGTGGTATTTAGTTAGTGGTGTTTAATTAGTGGTATTTAATTAGTGGTATTTAGTTAGTGGTATTTAATTAGTGGTATTTAATTAGTGGTATTTAGTTAGTGGTATTTAATTAGTGGTGTTTAATTAGTGGTATTTAGTTAGTGGTATTTAATTAGTGGTGTTTAATTAGTGGTATTTAGTTAGTGGTATTTAATTAGTGGTGTTTAATTAGTGGTATTTAGTTAGTGGTATTTAATTAGTGGTGTTTAATTAGTGGTATTTAGTTAGTGGTATTTAATTAGTGGTGTTTAATTAGTGGTATTTAATTAGTGGTGTTTAGTTGGTGGTGTGACTGAGCTGGTCCGAGGGGAGGAGAGGCGCTGTGTGCTGTAGTGATGTTAATGT
This sequence comes from Hoplostethus mediterraneus, assembly GCA_034670385.1. Lineage (NCBI taxonomy): Eukaryota > Metazoa > Chordata > Actinopteri > Trachichthyiformes > Trachichthyidae > Hoplostethus > Hoplostethus mediterraneus. Next base: position 1,322,454 of record JAXDDW010000077.1, on the reverse strand, counting down.
TAATGTTAATGTTAATGTGGTTGTCAGTTGAAGCTGTGACTCCACTCAGGACAAAGTTGTGAGTTGACTCGTATCGTCTCAAACTTCAATAGAATCTAATTGATTACTACGTTTCTATTGCTTAGCCTCGACTTTTCCTGTTAAGCACTAACTATGTTTTGAAAAGTGCTTTACAAATAAAGGTATTTTTATGAATTATTAATCACCTTTTCTTATGGTGGATTCTGATTGGCTGCCCACCCCCCCTTCTCTCTCCCCAGATGGACCGTAGTTGTTTCAACACCACTGTTACAAGCAACATGAGTAACAACATGAGCATCATAAAACTTTATGATCATAACACTGCCAAAGGGAACCTGTGGGAAGGAGGCCCCCCCCTCTCACTCTGTTCCTCCCTCGCCCCCCCCCCCTCCCTCCCGGTGCATGGTGTGCCTGGACCACACCATCAACGCTATATGCCGAAACCTGTCGAGTGTGAAGTTGATGATGGAGGAGTCTGGAGGTCACGACATACCCATGACAGACAGCGGTAGGTTTCCAGGTTTCAGTTTCCATCCAGTGATAAATGTCATGTAGCAGTATGATAATGTAGTAGTAGAACTACTAGTAGTAGTCATAGTAGTAGTAAAAAGTTAAAACGTTCTTAATAACACCCCAGATCAGTGCTTTATTGTGATTATGGGTATGATGGTGATGCACGTTACGGTGGACCACAGTGCACCAAAGGTTTTCTCCTAAGTAGTGAACATACACAAGAATACAAAGGGCGGGAACACGTCTGACCAATCAGATTGCTTGGTTGCAGTTATTAACCATGAGGTCTGTTTGGTTACAGGTTGTCCCAGTCTTGCTGATACCGGTGAGTATATAGATTCAGTGTCATCAGTGAAGGACAGTATGACAGTATGGCAGTATGGCAGTATGGCAGTATGGCAGTATGGCAGTATGGCAGTATGACAGTATGGCAGTATGACAGTATGACAGTATGGCAGTATGACAGTATGGCAGTATGGCAGTATGGCAGTATGGCAGTATGGCAGTATGGCAGTATGGCAGTATGGCAGTATGGCAGTATGGCAGTATGGCAGTATGACAGTATGGCAGTATGACAGTATGACAGTATGACAGTATGACAGTATGACAGTATGGCGTCTCACTAACAGGTTCTGACCCAGATGGACTCAGGAGGACAGACGAGGGTGAGTGTGGATGTTTGCTGGCTAACTCTGAGCCTCTCCCTCTCTTTCTCTTTCTATGTTAGAGAAAATCTGTTCACTTTGTCTTGCATGAACACCAAACCTCCCACAGCATCACCTAAAACCTTTTCCAAAACATTTGGGTCCACTGGGAAATGTGGAATAGAGGCTTTCAGGTGGGTAACCCTCTGGCGGCCATATTGGAGGTCAGCTGTTAGCTGTTAGCTAGCTAACCACAGTATCTGGTCAGCTAACCATCACTGTCTTGTTGTTAACACATCTGATTAGCACACTAGCTAACGTGTCTAGTAGAAGCTAGCGTTAGCAGTGGCTAGTAGTCCCATGTTAACAGTAACTAAATTAGCCTGCTGGCTAGTTAGCTAGCTAACTGGCTAGCTGGTTCAGCTAGTGAACTGTTCCTATTGACACATTATTAACTAACAGACTGATGCTGGATCAGATGGTAACAGGTTGGAGAAACTAAAGCCTCTATATTGAATTCACCAGTGGACCCTCATGACTAGTTCACCAAAAAATGAAAATTCAGCCGTTACCTACCTATCCCAGTTTCAACTGACATGGTGAGTAGAGAATGACTGAAGCTTCAAGTTGGGTGAACTATTCCTTTTAAAGTGTTGATTTATTACTCACAGCTTCTCACACTCCTTTCCTCTTCTCCCACTGCTGTCGCTCATCCACCCTGGGTCCAGTAGGTGCTATAGCCTGGTGGGTTTACGTTCTCATCGCCGTCGTCGTCATCATGATCATCGCCATCGTCATCTTCATCATTAGGAAACTTCGCAAAACCCCCAGGGAGAGAGCCAGTCCAATCCCTTTGTGTAAGCAGGGAGATCCCACTTCCCTGCTCCCACCTCCCACCTAACACCTCCCACCTCCCAGCTCTCAGCTCTCAGCCTTGCTCCCACCTCCCAGCTCTCAGCCCACCTCTCACCTCTCACCTCCCAGCTCTCAGCCCACCTCTCACCTCCCACCTCCCAGCTCTCAGCCCACCTCTCACCTCTCACCTCCCAGCTCCCAGCCCACCTCTCACCTCTCACCTCCCAGCTCCCAGCCCACCTCTCACCTCTCACCTCCCAGCTCTCAGCCCACCTCTCACCTCCCACCTCCCAGCTCTCAGCCCACCTCTCACCTCTCACCTCCCAGCTCTCAGCCCACCTCTCACCTCTCACCTCCCAGCTCCCAGCCCCTCCCTCTCTGAGTAGCCCCTCCCTCTCTGAGTAGCCCCTCCCTCTCTGAGTAGCCTCTCCCAAGGTTTCTCCCAATTTTCCCATTAAGGTGCATTAGGTTTTTCCTTGTCCTCTCTGAGGGTCTAAGGCTGGGGGATGTCGTGTACTAATAATTTCTTATTTTCAAATGTTGGACACTGTGAAGCCCTTAGAGGCTGTAATGTGATTTGATCCAGTTCTTTATGAGGATGTTACCTTGCAGGGAAAATCAAAATCATGTACGGACATAAATCTGACTTTGCTGAATAGTCAGAAGTAGGATTGAGTTCATAACTATGACTTGAATTTACCTCAGGAGTCATGACCTCAAGAATGAATGCAGTATTTCAGTCTTCCAGCCACACCCACAGTGTCCTTCAGAACAGCTTATTCTGTAGATCTGGGTCGGTCACTAAACAAGGAATTATTAGGATTTTCATCAAGGTACATCCTATTGGACAGCACCGGTCTGGCGTGGAGGTTATCGTGAACATCCTGTGGAATCATTGTATAATTAAAAATCTGAAAATGTCTTACAGTTTTTCTCAGTCGCTTTAGTACATTTCTCAAATCATCCTTAAAATTTGCAAAACAGTAAATGCATTTCTCGAAACAATTGGTACAAACAGCAACACACAATGGATTACCTGCAAAAGCCTGTAACTTGCTCAAAATCCTTAGTTCATCTCTCAAAAATAAATCTTTACGAACATGTCAGTGCCATCAGAATGACAAGTCCTTGTGTCATTGAGTACAAACAAGATAGTCAGAATGCTTAGCCATGTTGTCAATATAACAGTTACTCTGATGGAAACTATGGCGAAGGGTTTGATGACTTTTTCTGTCTGGCATATATCAATTTCAAAAGACATTTACAGTCATAATTGTTAGGCATTTGCCTAAATGTGCTCAAACATTTGCAAATGGTAACAAAGAGAAATGCTCTTTTTGTTGTGCACAAGTAACAAAATGTTGTGAAGAATTTCACATTTTGTTTTGACGACTTCAACTGTCATTGGAGAATTGAGCCAAAACAACTGAGAAAAATTGGAGTGAAAGTCAAGATTCATCAATTCAGGACACATTTACAAAAAAAATCTAACAGAAATGTATAGAAAATATGCTTGACAGATTATGACAACTGGTTCAACCATTTTGCATGTAATGACTTATACAATGAACTAATGCCTAGATGTTCTGGGGGGTGAGACTACTCAACAGAGAACCAATATAATACATTTTGATCAGCATGACATAAACTACTGATAACGTAGGAAACAGCAGACAGTTGGACATAAGCATTTGCATGAATGTGCTAAAGCATTTGCAATTTGTTCAAAAGAATGAGAAGCTGATTTTATGATGTGCACCAGTGACTAGATGATGTGGAGGTTGAACAAGTAGTTTTGAGAATTTCAATTGTGATCTGAGAAAGCGACCAAAGCGACTGAGAAAAACTGTAATATATTTCAGCACTAAATTGTACATTGCTTTTGTACATTGTACAATTGTACATTGTGGAACCCAGATTTCTCTTGAAATCTGACTTGCACGTTGTAGACCCGTGTGTGGTGGGGTAATGTTTTGACCAGACCTGGGGGATGATTCACCATGACAACTAAACAAATGCAAATGTTGGAGGATGAGGATGAGGATGAGGAAGGGGCTGACAGGTGTGTCTCACCAAGGCTCATGTAGCACCATCTGCCACTCTCATCCCCTTTCACATTCTTTCACCCATTACCATTATTTAACTGTATACATGAACCATGCATCCATCCGCTCTTCCATACTTGTATACATGTACACATGCCATCCATCCACTGTACATCCTGGTTCTATGTCACCTAGAACTGTAGTCCTTTGTATTTTGTACATTCTTGTGATACTGTTATGGTGCTGCAACCTCAGATTTCTAGATTTAATAAACAGATTACAGATATGAATCTGATGTCCAAGATAGATGATTTTGTAGATCTGACCTCGTCCTTTAAAAGGTTTTTGGGACCATGTGGGCTGTTTTGACATAGCATGTCACAGGAGAAGGATTAGAGGAGCTGCAGGAATAAGAGTAGTTGAAGTAGGAGGAGCAGCAGTAGGAGTAGGAGTTTGAATAGGAGCAAAACGGGGTTGGAGGAGGTGGAGGAGCGTTAGACCGTTCTATACTTAGCATGTCTGTTGTATTGTTCAGGACTCCTGGGGAGTCTGTTCCTGTTCCAGGAAGCAGGTTCAACCAACGCTGAGTCTAACCCTGAACTCTGAGTTGATCAACTCATAGATAGGAAACTCCAGAACGGCTGATCTGAGTTCAATCAGCTCTCGGTATGTTCACCCTGAGTTAAGCGCGTGCATGACGACAATAAAAAGCCATCATCAATGGAGGTCCAATACTACGATTCACCATGGCAACCGCCTAAGCAGAAAAGGTTGTCGTACGTCACCCCCCTGGAGTTGGAAGTGCTATCACGTTCTTTAAGGGAGTATGAACCAATCTCTAAAAAGAGGAACAACACAGCTGCAGCGGTGAAGCAG
>JAXDDW010000077.1:1287500-1312500 GCA_034670385.1 Hoplostethus mediterraneus | reverse complement strand
GTAGATTAAGTGTTGGTGGGGAAGTCCGGTCTTCAACACTGGCCTGAAACCTGGGCTTCTTCCTCCGACAGCACCCATTGAAAAACTCTCTCTCTCCCCCTGTCCCTCTCTCTCTCCCCCTGTCCTCTCTCTCTCTCTCTCTCTCATGGTGGCATGGTGTGTTAGAAAGTCCAGTGTTATTTCTGGCACCTAGCAGCTAAAATGATGAATGGCTGCTTCCTGTCTGAGTGGAGCCAGGAAGTGTTTTCTATCTGTGAACTTTTCTTTAATGTCTTGCAGATGTTCTGTTCTTCTAACTATGAGGGGGTAGGTGGGGTCGGGGGAGGGAGGATCCTCTTCCTCTCTCACGGTTGCAGTTCTCTGAAATCATCCCGTTGTTGTTTTGTCTGTTGCTGAATGTGGTCATGTCCTCACCGCCGTCATGTTTTCAGCTTCTTCTTTCATGGAATGTATTCTGAAATGATCCAAGCAGCGTTGGGTCAGTACTGTACCGTCATGATGAACATTGAACATCATTGCATTTCATGAAAACATTGAACATTACTGTGAGGGAGCCGGCTGTGCAGAATGAATGGAGAGAAGGTCAGTAATAGGGGATTTATTAGCCCAAAGTATTTACAACGAGACAATTAGACTTTGAACTTAAAGGACTGCTCCTGAGCCGGAGAACCATCTAGGTCCAAATAAACAGAGCTAAGTCACAGTCATACCTGCAGAGCTACAGACTGATTCACTTTAGCTTAGACAGATTCACTTTCTCATGATGATAGCATGACCGTCCAAAACCGACCCCTCTGGCTGTAGCTGGCATGGTATGGTCCAACCACCTGTTGGACCCCCGACACAGGAAGGTCCATGTCAGAGGGCTGATGAAGTCCAAAGGCTACCCGGGGTCAGTGTCATTACTCTGGACGTTAAATGTGTACTGATGGGTTGATGACGCGGCTGGTTGGTTTGCTGCCAAACAGGAGGTAACCATGGCAACTGTCTGTCTGTCTCTCTCATGACTCATATGAGGAGGAATGCGGTCTACATGACTTTGCTTTGACTTGTGACCGTACAGCACTGTCATTTTGAGCAGCAGGATCCCCAGAACAGCCAGACCTAGTCAGGACCTGAGTGGCAGCCCTCCTCTGGTGCAGAAGTAGTAGTGGTTAAGCTTTAGTTATGTTTTGGTTAAGTTGTTATGTACATTGATATTTGATATGTCAGTGTGTTTTGCTGGCAGTGTTCAAGACATTTTGTTCCCAGGTTCAAGACATTGGTTGCAGACAAGCAGTGGCATTTCTCCCACCAGCAAACCACTCACACACACACAGTGATTCATAGTTTAATTGTCTTCATAAAGGCCTTAGTCTGGCGGTGCCGTCCTTCCAGTCCTCCAACCTGTAACTCTGTTTGTATGAGCTCTGATCATGTTCACATCTTATCATCTGATCATATCAACATCTTATTTGTCTGAACGGAACAAACCCTTAACAGCTGTACTTATGTCAACTTTTCCACTGAGGTTCAGACCTGGGATCGCTGCCAACATCAAACTTTTGATTGTGGAAAGTGGATGACTAATTGATGTTGTAAATTTTACAACATTAATGTTGTTGTGTTTTACAATGTAAAATGATGATTTTAATGATGATTACAGGTTTTTCCTGTAATCATCAGAGGGGTGGTTTACAGAAAAACCTGTAATCATCACATAAACCAATAAATCATCACATTACAGTAGATTCAAGACTCAAGAACTTTATTTGTCACATACACACACAGGTTGTGCAAGTAGCAATGCTCAACGGGAATGTGCAAAGGGCAACAGTACACAGTATTTACAATAAACAACCAACACAGTATTTACAGTAAGAAACTATTTACAATAGGATAGAAATATGAAAATATTTGGAAATATGTAATATAATTTACGTGTAGTCTCTACTTGTATATCTATGTGTGTGTGTGTGTGTGTGTGTGTGTGTGTGTGTGTGTAAGAGGGCAGTGTGTGGGTCTAGGTGGGTCCTGGTGAGGTCAGAGTTCACAGTCCTGATGGCCTGAGGACAGAAACTCCGTCTCAGTCTCTCTGTTTTGGCAGCGTAACTACGGAGGCGCTTGCCTGACTGAAGCTGAAACAGTCCGTTGTTGGGGTGGTGAGGATCCTTCATGATCCTGCAGATCTGGTTCTGCAACTCCTGGTCTACAAGTCCTGCAGGGTGGGGAGAGTGTGTAGTAAAATAATTATCATTGCTTTGCTGTATTCTACTTTATGCACTTTGATGTATTTTGTATTAAGCAATTTTATAAGGGAAAAATGTCAGAGATAAAAAGAATGTTTTGATTAACTATATAACCCTCATAAGTATAAAAGTGTGTTTTGATTGAAACGTGTAACCTACAAGAAAACCCAAAATAATCATACAATTTTGAAAGATACAGGTTGAGGCCCTTTCATGAGGGGGAATAGAGACAGGCTGCACAGGCCCGAGCAGGAAAAAGTACCTAAAAATAGACTGGCAGGGCATGCAGACAGGAGAAGTCCAGGGGGAGGTACTGCCCACAGAGACCCACCCAGGGGGCCAAGCTAATATCATGACCCGCCCAGGGGGCCAAGCTAATATCAAGACCTGCCCAGGGGGCCAAGCTAATATCAAGACCCGCCCCGCCCAGGAAAAAACAAATTTGATACTACCAAGAAGACAGCAAGATGGTGCGCCTTGGTCGTTCTTGGTAATGAGACTGCTCAGCGCCATGAGGTCATGATGGTTGACCCTGATAGCATAGCATGGTGGTGCGTTTTAGCCGTCAATGGTAGCATGACTATAGCGCCTTGATATCAGGACGACGCGCGCTGCCATATAAGAGTTGGTGGACTCATTATTTTTCTGCTGATCAAGGAAAAATGCCTGCTGACATTGAGCTAACATTGCCAGAATGGGGCAAGACGAGGCCGTATGAACGCACGCACGTCCATGCATGGTTGTGTGCACCACAGTGAGAGCTGGTATTCTCCACCCAGAATTTGTGATATATAAGATCATGCACATACAGCTTTTGTTGGTCTGGTTCCGGAGCCGACTCGGGTTTTGTGTCTGTGAAGAATAAAACTCTATGCATCGAACTCTGAACTTCTCCAGTGATTTATTTTGAACCTGTTTGAGACTCTAGTAACTGTTGAACTTTCGGAATCGTGAAGAAGATTAAGTGTTGGTGGGGAGGTCCGGTCTTTCAACACTGGCCTGATACTTGGACCTTTTTCTCCGACATCAAGTGTAGTTACTCAATACTCTCTGCAGAGCCTTCCTGTCCTGAGCGGAGCTGTTGCCCAACCAGGCAGTGATGCTTCCTGTCAGGATGCTCTCTACTTTAAATTTCCTCAGCTGCCTGAGGTGGTAAAGGCGCTGCCTCGCCTTCCTCACCAGAGTGTCTGTGTGTGTAGTCCATGACAGATCCTTGGAGATGTGGACTCCCAGGTATTTATACCTGCTCACCCTGTCCACAGTCGTCCCATTAATCCCCAATGGTGAGTACGTCCTCTGTTGTTCAGGCCCACCACCACTGTGTCATCCGCAAACTTGACGATGGAGTTGGAGCTGAACCTGGCCGCACAGTCATGTGTGTACAGGGAGAACAGTAGGGGGCTGAGGACGCGACCCTGGAGGGATCCTGTGTTCAGGGTGAGGGGGTTGGAGGTGTGTCTACCCACCCTGACCACCTGGGGCCTGGCGGTCAGGAAGTCCAGGATCCAGGCACACAGGGGGGTGTTCAGTCCCAGCTCAGTCTGGTAGGGGCTATGGTGTTGAAAGCTGAACTGTAATCAATAGCAGTCTCATATAGCCCCCCATGACATAGCCTGTCAGCCTCTACCAGCCTGTCAGCCTCTACCAACCTGTCAGCCTCTACCAGCCTGTCAGCCTCTACCAGCCTGTCAGCCTCTACCAACCTGTCAGCCTCTACCAACCTGTCAGCCTCTACCAGCCTGTCAGCCTCTACCAGCCTGTCAGCCTCTACTAACCTCTACCAGCCTCTACCAACCTGTCAGTCTCTACTAACCTCTACCAGCCTCTACCAACCTGTCAGCCTCTACCAGCCTCTACCAACCTGTCAGCCTCTACCAGCCTGTCAGCCTCTACCAACCTGTCAGCCTCTACCAGCCTCTACCAGCCTCTACCAGTCTCTACTCTCATTCTACTTTGTGTCCACCGGGTCGATTTGGAGGGAAATCTGCTGGATTGCTTTACGGCACCAAACAGGAAGAGGTTCTGTTCTTCCAGCGCTAACGGAGATAAAGATAAAGAGTTTCTGGAGACGGCAGATGGAGGAAGGAGAGAAAGGAAGATGGAGAAATCACTTCAACATGTTGATCCTCTTCAGGAGAGACAAAGACGCCAGGGAGGGGGAGGGGGACAGGAAGCAACGGGGCTGATGGGAAATGTAGTCTTCATGTGGAGAAACACTAGTAACAACACCACTGGTATAGAGGCTACCAATTGACTGCCAATTGAAATAAGTAAAAGTTTAAAGAAACATTAAAGGCTGGAATTGGAAACAAGTGTTTAATTTCAGAATAGCATAAAATAAAATCTCTCTTATTTAGACGTTTAGAATTTAAAGAAATGTAAAATTGAAAACTTTTGAAAACATTGGAGATCAAGTTCAAGAGTTTTATTTGCCATTTGCACAAGTACAAGTACATTGGAATGATCAATTATTGGTAATAAAACATGACACTTAGTACTTTTCCAAATGCTTATATAAAGAATGTTTAAATGACATAAAACATTTAGAGAATGTACACAGTTCAGTACAGTTCAGTTCAGTACAGTACAGTTCAGTACAGTACAGTACAGTTCAGTTCAGTTCAGTACAGTACACTGGCATTGTATTCCAATAGTCTTTATGTAGTTTAATTCTCTATGTTTAATAATTCAATATTTAATACATAAAATCTATCATATAATGTTGAATATCTTATTTAATACACTTCGATCTTTCAACTTCCACAGATGAAAGATTGATAACACATCAGATACATTTATCTGACCTCTGACCCTTGACCTCCTTACTGTTAGCTGAACATATTGGTGTCCACCCTGCTGCCTTATTACAACCCTTATTAATGATAGCTGGAATTGATCTTGACACATTTTAAACAACTGGAGGAAGACGTAAAGATGAAAACCATTTGTGAATGAGTGAGGTTAGTGGAGGTTGTGAAACTGTAAATGGGCAGAGGAAGAAAAACAGGTAACATAACTACCATAACCTATAGACATAAGGAGCAACGTAAGGAGCAACGTAAGGAGTAACGTAAGGAGCAACGTAAGGAGCAACGTATGTCCACTTAAGTACCTGAAACATACCCTGAAAATGTAATTGAAATCGACCACTAGGGGGCGCTACAAATGCAAAAAATGTTCGTGGAATAACACAAATCAGACTATAAATCAGAAATTGTTTGTCCAATCATTACAAAACATGCAGGATATGTTTCATTACAATGTTGAACTAGGTTTCTAAAATTATTTTGAAATCGCTCAATAGGGGGCGCCACCAGTTCCAAACATATGCATGGGCCTGGCGCAAATTTGGCCTTAAATCATGACACTTTGTGCAAACATCACCAAACTTGGTGAACATTTTTAATTAAGCTGTTGAAACATGTCCACAAAATGTTTTCGAAATTGACCAATAGGGGGTGACGGTGTTGTCGATTAAGGGCGTGGGCATGGCAAAAATTGTGCCATAAATCACTGAGTTTGTCCAATCATCACAAAACGTGGTAGATATTTATGTTGAACTAAGTTTGTAAAATGGCCAATAGGGGGCGCCACAATTTTTTTCCCATATAGGTGTACAGTATAGTATTTTTCTGGGGCTTTTATTTTGAAACCGGTCTTTGTTGTTTGAGAATGGAAGCCCCTGTCCTAGTGGCCTTGCTTACTTAAACATAAAATATTTTTTGTGGAGTTTATCTTCTGTCACTCTGCATGCAGTTTGCAGTAACAAAAGGGTTTGAACCTACGAACCACCTCTTGCGGCTATATTTAATATATTAATTATTAATATCAGATATTGATCAAATCTATATTTAAAATAAAGTGCTGCACACACTTAGGTAGCGACTACACATAATTTATATATTTAAAATCTTCATATTTTTCTATATTTTTTACTTAGATTTCTTACCATTGTTAATAGTGCTAAATATTGTGTTGTTTTTTTATTGTAAATACTGTGTACTGTTGCCCTTTGTACATTTCTGCTGAGCATTGCCACTTTTCATTTCACTGCACACCCTGTATTTGTATGTGACAAATTAAGTTCCTTGAATCTTGAAAATCTTGAATCTTAGATATTTTATCTATCGGCCATATTTATTTGATTCACTGCCGTTCAACAGGAAGCCATGAGGCGTCCATGTTGGCTCATAGTGTGTCACGGTCGTAACCTTTATCACACGTCGATGCCAGCAGCGTCTCCTGGCTGCGTCCTGATCTGGTCGCCCACCACAGAATATGAAACCATGACGCTGTGGGTCGGCTGTGGGTCGGCACCGAGCCTCTTCGGCCTTCGGCCTTGCTTCTTCCAGAGGAAGAAGCCAATGGCCAGAGCCAGGATGAGGACAGCGACAGGAACACCGGCCTTCAGACCTATCTCCCATCCTCCCCCGTACCAGCTAGGAGAGGTCAAGGTGGAGTTCACTGAGAGAGAAGAAAGACGAGAAGAAACGTCTTAGGAGGAGGAGGAGCTTCTTCTCCAGGGAGAGCAAGAGGTCAAGAGTAGCATTAGCTAGCTAACCTGCAGCAACAGGGCTAATGTTGGCTCACACTGTATTTACATACTACCAAGTGACTATAATGTCACTAAACAGTCTATTTAATACATCCATGTTACATCTGACCTCCAGTCAGTCGTCATCATGAGGCAAACACAAATCTAGTTGATTTCCCCTGTAAACACCTCCTCCTATAACCTCCTGACAGAATGGATGCTATCAGTGTAGTGAAATGAAGGTGGTGAACTTCATGGTGGTTTATGGTAACACTCCTAAAATAACCACGTTTAAATCCAGATTAAAAACAGTTCTGTGAATTGCAGTGTCAGCGTAGACAACCCCCCATCTGCCCCCACACTGATTTCTACAGAAAGGAAGGAAGTGGCAAATCCACACCATAACCCTTCAGATTGACTTCCGTCTTCCTGCCAGTCAGGTCTTGTGGTTTGAGCTGTGACTCTACCACAGTGAGTGTTAGTAACTAGTAGTAGTAACTACATGTACTTCAACTAGTAGTTTAACTACATTTTGCAGTAGCTTGCTGGTAGTTCAGAGTCAATTACTTTCTTGCCATTTTTTGTGAAGTTAACTACTGAAACTACAAACTACAAAACTTTGGGCCATAAAAGGAATTATTTTAATTTTAATTGAACCCCCTTTGACCAGCCCCGCCCCTTTTTCTTTCATCCCGACTGCTGTGAAGGCTTGCCAGACAATGCATTCCTTTTTTGTATTATATTTTGTTATAATTTCGTATCACATTGTCACTTTTATCATTCTTTTACAAAGTAGTTTGAACTACTTTTTCTAAGTATCTTTAGTTAACCAAACTAGATTCCTCCCTAGCGTAGCTTCCCCAACACAGGTATTGAAGTAGGACCACCACAACCACACCCAGGGTCAGGATAGGAACCTGTCTCACCGATGGGACCGGCCGTCTGGTCCTGCCTCAGGGAGCAGTTAGCTGGAACGACAGAGACAAACCGGTTGGTGCTGATGTAGCTGATGCTAGCTAGCTAGCTAGCTACCACTGAGAATGTTCTCTCTCTAGGAACCTCGACGCCTCGACGCCTCACTTTGAAGTGGTTTGTGTGCAACACTCACCTCTGCACTCCACTTCTGCCCAGCCGATCTGTGAACGAGACAGACAGGAAGTGGTATGAATTTTGAATTTACTAAACATGCCCGGGCATGTTCCACCTCTGCCCCCCCCTCCTCTCTACTCATTGGTCCACACAACTTCCTGTTGAGGGGATCTCCATGTCACTTCCCACCCAACAGCCTGAATGAGAGTGAAGGATCTATCAGTCTGGTTTCAGTGGAGATGTGGCCTGTGATGAAATAAACAACAGACCATGGGGCGGATCTACTAAGATCCCAAATAAAGGGTACTAATTTGCGTGTGCATTCTAAAAGTTTGCGCGTGTGGTTGATGGACGTTTTGCGGGTGATTTACTAAGAATGATTGCGTAAATGACAACAGGTGCAAACGTGGTGGAGACAGCAGTATTTAAATGAGGGTTTTGCGTGTTTAATGTTTTGCACCATGGAGAGTTTGGATGGGCAACAGAACCGCAAGCGCAAAATGAAATTTGAGCCTATAGAATTAGAGGTGTTAGTGGAAGAGGCAAATAAACATTTGGATGAGCTACAGCAAAAAAATCTGAATATGACAAAAAAGAACACTATATGGGAGATCATCTGTGAGAAAGTAAATGCCGTTGGTAAAACAAGAAGAACAACGGATGAAATTAAGAGAAGATGGCAAGATATAAGACGAAGAACAAAAGAAAAATTGGCTTATAATAAAACCTCAGCAAAGAAAACAGGTGATTCCAAAAATGTTCACACGAGGGGGGGGAAATACGTTCTCTACGTCTTCGTTCAGCGTTTCTATGTCTCCTTCTCGCTACAATAACGGCAGCCATTCGTGCACAATTACGCATGCAGGGCGTTTGCACCTTCCCTTGAAACGTATTAAATACAGACGCAGTCTCCATCAACGAAATTGCGTTCAGGTTTGATAGATCACAGTGCGTGTGCTACATTAATCTATTTACATTTTCTCCTCCCAGTATTTTGCTAAATAGCGTGTAAACGCCCCATCTTGCATATTCATTGAGGCAAAAGTACTAACTGGATAAGGCGTGTTATATTGCACATTTGCAAGACGCAGTCCTCAGTGCGCACTGTTAGTAGATCAGTTTGTACATTTATTTGTGCGTGCTATGAGTTTGCACACATTTTTACACACGCAAACCTTTAGTAGATCCGGCCCCATATGTATTGTTCATGTTATTGATCATTGTTATTGATTCAACTGGTGAAGAGTATTTAACACAGAGTGCTGCAGGAAAGAGTCCTAAAACCAGCATGTCTGCACCTCCAGTTCCCTCGTCTCGAAGTCAATGGGTTTTTGAATGTGTTTTTTTGAAAGGTCTGTGGTCAACACAAGCTTAAGAGGTTTTCACGTTTTGTTCTACCACATAAAATATGTCAGTAAAAACCCCACTTGTGAATTTTGAATCTTTTATGTGTCTTAAAAAGGCGGTTGCTAACAAGTGGCTACATGAGACTACAGAGGTTGTCGGGGACATTGAACGCATCACGCCGAACACGGTAACTCATCTACTCACTACTCACTAGTCACTAGTCCTCCTTTACAGCCTCTAGTTGTGTTTCTACTCTTCCAAACTATTCTAACTCAAACTGTCCAACTTGTAGATTTATCAATGTATAGTATTTTTAGTCGTGTGATCGTGGTGTAGTTCCTTTTCACCCGACAACATCATTACATCGTTTCTACATAGACTGCCAGTTCAGGCATTGCATTGTGGGACAGGCTGAATGATGTCAGAGCAACGTCTCCTCACCCCATGCGGAGGACAGTCCTCCCTGTAGGTCAGACGGTCCAGACAGGAAGTCAGGGTGATGGAGCGGCCGGTCAGCGCCTGGACACGCTCCGGGAGGTGAGAGGGGAGGTGAGAGGTGAGGTGAGAGGTGAGGTGAGAGGGGAGGTGAGAGGGGAGGTGAGAGGTGAAGTGAGAGGTGTCGTCGGCGAGGACGGTATCCTGAAACCAGAAAGACGAACGGATGGATGGGAAGGATGAGCACGATGTATCTGTCAGTATGATCAGGCTATTGATCAGCTGCCGCGATTTCTGGCTTTGTGTTAGTTTGTATCTGAACATATTGTCTACTCTTAGTGGAGGGCGGGGCTACGCCGTGTGTGGGATCTGAAAGCCTCTTTGGATTGGACAAGAGGAACACCCGAACCGATACGCCGCCAAGCACTTCGGGAGGCGACATGCTCTGGTGTTTCTTACTGTACATATATATATATTACTGTACATATATATATTACTGTACATATATATATTACTGTACATATATATATTACTGTACACATGAAAGGAGCTGTAACAGGCCAGCGAACAGTTTGCCTTTGAATTGGTTTCATATCTTCGTCTCTTGGTTTCAGGGTGGAGAGCAGCGAGGCTTCGACAGAACTGATTTCTATTGGCATTTCTATTTCTATTTCATCTCCAGTTTTGTCATTTTAAATATATATGATATATATATATATATCATATATATTATTATTCATATATATTATATATAATATATATATTTTATATACATCGTCTCGTCGGTTATTTGTTCTCACCTGGAGACCAACCAGCTAGAGGAGGAAACGCTGGTTAATAATAATAAACGGCGAGGAAAGCAGTGACAGGTGGACGTGTGGACTCACGTTGACGTCTACCCAGGACGTCTGGCACTCGGCGGAGGGGGCGGGGTCAGAGAGATGGTAGGAGGCGGAGCCATCAGGGTGAACCGTGGAGCTGCAGGTCAGAGCCTGGGCTGGAGGCAACAGCAGCAGGAGACACAGCAGGACCTCAAGGCCTGGAGGACATGGAGTCAAGACCATCAAGACATCTCTCTCCCCCCCCCTCTCCTTCTCTCTCTCTCTCTCCCCCCTCTCTTCCTCCCCCCCCCTCTCCTTCTCTCTCTCTCCCCCTCTCTTCCTCTCTCTCTCTCTCTCTTCCTAACCCACATTCCCAGTCATTTTCATTTTTCTCTTTCTTCGTCTGTGGTCGATGTGAGAACAGGAAGTCACGTGATTTATGAGAAAGGTGGAGATGCGCTCGTTCACACACACACACACACACACACACACACACACACCTCTATACAAAACCTGCACACACCCGCGCACACCTTAACTTCATAACCAGCACGTTCATAAGTCCGTGCTGTTGAAACCTGGAAAGCCCCGGGCTTCCTCTTCAAGGAATCACGCACGAGGCGTGGGAACAAATTCACATAATTTACATATTAATAAATGAAGTTTACGTTATTATTACATTACATTATTATAGCGCCACGTGGGGGTGCATGCACGCCCCGATCCACATCAACTGCGGTCAACGAGCCGTCACTCGCAACTCCGTGGTCAAATCAGCCGCACGTGAGCCGAAGCAGCGTCTACTAGGTGTAATTAATACGTAATGTAATAAAATATTCACAGAAGGTGTGTTTGTCTGATAAACACGAAAATGTGACCAAGAACGTGCCTGGAAAAAATTAAAACACTTAAATCTCTGAATTACTTTCAAACAATCTCCATCTTTCTATAAAAAAAACATTCACAATCAATTCTTTACAGTTCCACTGTATTCCTACTAAGGACATCCACATCTATACCTATATGAAATATTTTTATTTTACCTTTTGTGAGAAATATCAACTTCAACCTCGTTCCGTAATTACAGCTAATAGACGCGCAACACAATGGCTCGCGGGAGGCTGATTTGACCACAGAGTCGGCTAGCTTGACCGCAGCACAGACTCTACCACCCACCCTGCCATTCATCCTGGACTTTACACTTTATATATACTATTACACACTATATATATACTATTACACACTATATATGTACTTTTTATATATTTATTTTTGTTGCCATTATTGTACTTAATTTTTGACTCTAGTGTGTTTTGCACTGTAGGTAAGGCTTGTAACTAAACGTCTCACTGTATAGAACACACCTGCTGTATCCACTAAACTTGACTTGACTATTTATGCACCCGGAGACTGATAAAGTGTATCTGGTCTTATTAAAGATACTCAGCTAAAGTAAGGAGTAAGTACTATATACTGTTTTATTATTATACCTTATACTTGTATACATGTGGTATTACTTACCGCTGATGTGCCAGAGAGTTGCAGTAGGCATGGTGGATACTGATGTGAATGAATGGTATTTCCGTATCTGATGCTTCATTACCCCCGTGCCCCCCCCCCCCCCCCCCACCTACCCACAGACACATCCCTCGCGCTTCTAATGGCGTGATCTGATCTGATGTAATGTGAAAAGGTGCTATGACATCCTCTCTATTCTACAACCTAACACATATTATTACATTGCAATTATAATGACAGTTAGTCTCAGACGGCTTCACGGGGCCACATTATGAAACAACAAATGAAAAAAGTCCCACCAAACCACAAAACCTAACTGGGCACACCGGACTGGATAAATAGTGTGAACGGGGATAGAAACAACAGGGGAAGTGAAAGCCGGTGAATGACATCATCCCAGTTGAAAGTGACGCAGGTTAAACACAGTAGTGGTCATTGTTTAGGTGGATAAGTTTTCGAACTTTGCTGTGCAGGTTGTGATTATTTGTGTTTTTGCTATTGGTGATCAGTGGATCACAACGTTACCTGTGGAGGACACACATTTTAGCAATAATCATTCAATAAAACCAAGATGTGACGTACAAAAAGCTTTTATAAGAGAAATTTAATAGTAATAGATGCACTTTGCAACTCAGTTTATTCTATTGTTTTCTGCACCCCTGAGCTCAGTGATCATCATAAGGTGAACAAGTAGCAATATGATGGTGTGAATGTCATGTTTTATCGTATGAGTTTATATCATAAAGACATTTAAGACATTAATGGAACTAATGTCGGACAACACGAACTAGCCGGAACGTTATAAATGTGGGACGACAGCAGCGGGAAGATGGCGGCAGCCATGGTACAGCTAGCATGTCTGTACCGAGGGATGTTAGCGGTCAGGGCAACTGGCATCAGACCGCTGATCCCAGGCCTGGTCCCGTCGCAGTTCAGGGCCTTTTCTGTGAGGAAAGAACCGGAACTGGAGGAGAATCCGTATTACAGCAAATACCAGGAGAGGATCCAGAGGCTGCGCAGGTGAGCTAGCTAACTGGCTAAGCTAACTAGCTAGCAGGCCCTGATAAGTCAAGTTTATTTGTCACATAGTAGATACAGCAGGTGTGTTCCAAACGGTGAAATGCTTACTGACAAGCCCCACCTAGTGCAAAAAAAAAAAGTAGAATAATAACACAAGTATACATAAAGTGTATAATTACAATTACGAAAATATCAGAAAGTATAAGTCCAGGACGAATGGCAGGGTGGGTGGTAGAGAGTCAGGGCAGGTTAGGGAGGAGGAGATCGACCGGGATGCCATCGGTCAGCTGTTGAGTAGTGTTATGGCTTGGGGGTATAGCAGGATAACTAGTGGGTTACCTGCGGCTGGACAACTGGTAGACCCGGGGCGCGTCTTCTATCAGCTACACGGTGTCCAGCCGGACCACAACTATCACTAGCTATAACGTTAACTAGTAGTTCTACTAACAAGCTAAGTGACGTGCTGTTTCACTTCCGCGCCAAGTAAACATGCTAGCTTTTCATGGAAACTTGGAAGTTGTGCGTGCGTGCGTGCGTGCGTGCTTGTGAGTCACTACTGTTTGCAACAGGCTGGTTAAGTCAGCGCGCTCAGGTTCCCTCCCTTTTGTTTTGTTCTTCGTCCTTAAAGGAAAACATTACACTACACTACACTACATTACATTACACTACACTACATTACACTACACTACACTACATTACACTACATTACACTACACTACATTACACTACATTACACTACACTACACTACACTACACTACATTACACTACACTAAATTACACTACATTACACTACATTACACTACATTACACTACACTACACTACATTACACTACACTACATTACACTACACTACACTACATTACATTACATTACACTACACTACATTACACTACACTACACTACATTACACTACATTACACTACACTACATTACACTACACTACATTACACTACACTACATTACATTACACTACACTACACTACATTACACTACACTACATTACACTACATTACATTACACTACATTACACTACACTACACTACATTACACTACATTACATTACACTACACTACATTACACTACATTACACTACACTACACTACATTACATTACACTACACTACACTACATTACACTACATTACATGACACTACATTACACTACACTACATTACACTACACTACATTACATTACACTACGTTACATGACACTACATTACACTACATGACACTACATTACATTACATTACATTACACTACAATACATTACACTACAATACATTACACTACATTACATTACACTACATGACATTACACTACATGACACTACATTACATGACACTACATTACATGACACTACATTACATTACACTACATGACATTACACTACATGACACTACATTACATGACACTACATTACATTACAATCAGATGTCTGTAGTCCTTCCCTTGTCTACTTGTTCAAGACAGGTATACTCCAACATGTCCATTGTAATGAAATCAAAGATGGCTGACACACACCTCGCCTTCATCGTTAGGAGAAGTAAACAACCCATACGATGAAAGAATCCCAAAGGGTCCTGGATCAGGGATACCCCCTTTCCCTCAACCTGCCTCTTCCACTTCTACTTCAGTTAGTGATTTCCCAGAATGCCTTTCAACAACCCTCAGAGAGCGGGTGTGGCGGTCAGTTAGCATCCACAGGAAGCAGAGAAATACACCAGCAGTGTTGAAGTGTATCAGGGAGGATTTCTCCTTTTTCAAGTTGACCGTTTGCCACCAACCCGTCTGATTCCTTTTCAGTGGTGAACCCCAGGAGTACAAGGCCCGCCTGGAGAAACGGCATGAAATCAAGAGGGAGGTGCTCGGACACTCCAAGCAAGCCGAGTTCGTCCAACTCATGGAGCAGGAGGTAAACGAGTCACACGAGTCACACCAAAACACTCTTGTCAGTTTTACACGTCCTTCACGTAGACTCGGTTTCATCTTGCATGGCAAATTGGCTGGTAATTCTGTGTGTGTGTGTGTGGGGGGCGGGGGGGGGGGGGGGGGGGGGTTTCTGTCACGGCTTGTACATTTGCCTTTTTTATATATGTGTGATTGTAAATGTCGACATTTCCCAACTACACTAACGGTGGCGTGGCGAGTGTTGTGAGGGTCTAGGAGGTCATGTGGATGTGACTACTTTCTGAAGGGAGGATGACCGCTGACGTTTGCATCCCCTTCAGTTCAAATGTTTTCGTGATGATAACCGTTACCGCGACCTTCCTTCGTCCAGCAGCCGGCGTGCGCTGGTGTGAGATCTGTGGTGTCAGAGATCATGACGTGATGTGTTCCAGATCCATTTAGATCACATCAGGAAGTTGACGTACGTTTTGATGTCTACCTTTGCAGCTGGAGAAGCGCGACAAGATGGCTGCTGAAGGTGGAGCGTCTGGAGGATTCACTAAAGACAAGGTGACCAACCTTTATTTATCCAGGAGACACAAAGAAATGTGGTTAATTATATTATTCTATTTTTTAGAGTCACTTTTGTGTCTTTTATCATTAATTGTAATATTTTCTTTGGATCTTTTGATCATTTTGACGTGAAGCACATTGCATCGTAAGTGCAATGTGCTTCACGTGTTCGAGTGTCACCAATCCTTCCATATTGATGAAACTAGAATCAGGCTGTCTGATCAGGAACTGAAGCTCTGGTCCGTCTGTTTTCAGACCCTGGGCTCCATCCTCAACCTGGATCTGATCCGGGATCAGACGGGGGAGCAGATCGCAGAGGTAAGCCTGCCGTCGGCGTGTTTCAGACCAGGGTCCTGGTCCAAGAAGCAGGTTCAGCAGACTCTGAGAGAACCCTGCACTCTGAGTTCATTCCAGATGGCCAAGTCTGAGTTTTCGGTTCCAGAACGGCTGATTTGAGTTTGTTCAATCAACTTTGAGTATGTTCACCTTGAGTTAAGCGCGCCATCATCAATGGAGGTCCGATACTACCATTCACCATGGCAACCAGCAAGCAGAAGGGTCGTAAAGGAGAGGGAATTGGCGTGGGAGAGAATCGCTGCCCGAGTCAATGTGTACGTTTGAATGCAGTAGTGTATTCATTTAACATGTAACCACACTTTCTTATACTATTACCTACATGTGAGAAAGTGGTGGAATAGTATTGGAAAAAAATAGTTTCATTTAGGTGCAATCCCACCGACGCAAAGCGCTCTTGGCAGCAGCTGAAAATGAAATATAAAAACATTACAATACAGTCATTCAGTAGATGCTTTTATCCAAAGAGACAGTCTCAGGGTTGTGGGTTCGATCCCCACATAGTGTTAACTGAGAGTCTTATGCTCTACTGACTGAGCTGTCTGGACCAGACATACTTCAAAAGGTGTACTTGGGGTGACAAATTAGAAAGGCAGATCTAGAAATGTAATGACTCAAACATAAGTGAGAGGTGGGTGCATGGTCACAGGTGAAATGTTGGAACAATATAAAACACTAACTGTTGCTTTTGTTTTTGTAGGAAATAAAGAAGACCAAATGAAAGGTGTCTTTATTGGACTGCTCGGGTGGTGGTAGCTTAATCCGTCAACTGTAAACGGCATATTATATCTCAGACAGTTGTTCCATCCTGGACATAGAACATCTAATCGGGTCTCAAAATCCTCTCCCGACTATGTGAATTACTTCGTCTTGAATATCGATCGGGTTACCGAGGAAAGGACACGCCATGTCTGACAGCTGCTTCAGGTTCAGCAGAGGGAGGAGACAGGGAGGAAGTCGGGGTTTGTTCAAGAAAACCTGCCAGCCAGCAGGTTAGGTTCACAGAGTCAGTGAACCTAACCTAACCTAACCTCAGGGTTAACAAACTCAGAGTTTTCACTAAACCCTCTTCTTGGACCAGACCCCTGGTGGGTGGGGGGGTGTGGGTGTGGTGTGTGTGTGTGTGTGTGTGTGTGTGTGTGTGTGTGTTTGTGTTTATCAAGTGGTTGCACAGGAAGGGCAGGAATGTGGTTGGGTTTATCCTCAAACATCCCAGCCATGTGTCGTCCTAGCTGGATAGAGGGTGGTGACATCACTTCCTGTGTGCTTTGTGTGTTCGATGAAAGATACAAAAGAGGTTGTGAAATTTGTTGTTGTCTTCTAGCTCTGGATGAAGTATTTCTCCACCAAGGACACGGTCAGCGCTGTCATACCGGTGAGTTGGACCAGTACTAGTGACGCCCACACCAGCATTTAGATGGAGAAATGATATTGTGTCTCAATAGTTTTTATCCATTAGACACCAAACCTTTTTCCTTGTGTCCACAAGTTGTTCAGTAACAGTCGGAGGTCTTGTGTCTTCTGTCATATTTATCACAACCACAATCAGTAACCCAATTAAATCACGATCATGAGAAAACCAAGATAACAGGATCAGGAAGTCGCGATCTGAAGATAACGGGAGTAAAAAAAAAACACCAGAAAAACAGTGATGATGCAATGATGATGATGATGATGCAACAGTAGCGTGACGTTTTAACTCTTTTCCTGCCTTCCAGACGCAGACGTTTGAGGTGATGTTCAGCAGAGCCAAGTCCTGCCCGACGGTAAGCGCCACTTCCTGTTGGGAAACGTGTTGTGAAGCTGGAGAAAGAAACGCCACGCGACTGATGACAGACTGGGAAAACATTACACACAAACACACTTGATGACTCGGTAGACTTGGATCACCCACTTCTTGATGACTCATTGCATTGCTACACATTAAAGGGGTTTTGAAGTTACTGCATCAGTGTATTTGTAATGTGCAGCGTGAGCCATGTGGGGGCGGTGTTGCAACAGAAAATGTTATGACGATAATAAATATATAAAGTAATAACTCCCTCCTGTCGATGACGGTACTTGTCGTCTTCTCTGCAGTTCCTGTTCGCCCTGCCCCAGAAGGAGGGCTATGAGTTCTTCCTGGGCCAGTGGGCCGGACACGAGCTCCACTTCACCTCCCTCATCAACGCCCAGGTACAAACGCAACCATCTCAACTGGAGCAGCGGCCTGACATCCTTGCAGGGCTCCTACGGTCATGGAAAACCTGGAAAAATTTAAATAAACTTCCAGGCCGAGAAATGTTATGTAAGGTGCAGATAGTTCTGGATGTCACGGAGGTCTGCTGCTGGCTCAGCTCCAATCGGTTGAGGATTTATTAGTGTACTTACACCAAGATCTGGTTCTCTTAGTGCGAAATCAATAGAAACCAATTAGCTGTTAACTGCTATTGACGTTTACATTTGCCTTGATCTGTTTTTGTATTTATTTACTGCTGACTGAAGCAGCTACTGTGTTACTGTGTTCTTCACACATCGGCCCACTTTCTTCTCAGGCGTCGCTGAGACAGATTGCTGCCTTTTCACATATTGGCATCCCAAAATGACCTTAAATGCATCATGACCTTACCAAGAGGTCGTAACCGTGGTTTCTCCTCCCTCCTCCAGACGCTGGGCGAACACGCCCCCAGTCAGCTCATCCTCTACCACTACCCCGACCTGCAGACGGAGAAGGGCATCGTCCTCATGACCGCTGAGATGGACACCAAGTTCATAGTAAGGCCTGGACTAACCGTACTGGTCATACTGGTTAAGGTGTACTGTTTAAAGGGTAATTCCGGGATTTTTCAACCCGGCCTCTATGTCCACAAAATCGCTTTTCATACCTTTAAGTAGATCCCAAAAGTTTCGGAGTTGCTCCGGTCGATCGGCTCAACCGGCAGTCGCGTAACGGCGGCTCAAGGGTCCAATGTAATCATGCGGGCACGTCCAGGCGGTCAAAGTACGTCCACTAAAAGTGCTTGATTTTGCCGCTGACGGCTCAGATTGTTATTCGTGTGTCTGACAACATTACTGAAAGGATCGCTACAGAAATAGATTGTTTTTAACCAGAAATAGACCTTTTTTTAACAACAACTCTGAACTCTGAACCC
Source organism: Hoplostethus mediterraneus (assembly GCA_034670385.1). Lineage (NCBI taxonomy): Eukaryota > Metazoa > Chordata > Actinopteri > Trachichthyiformes > Trachichthyidae > Hoplostethus > Hoplostethus mediterraneus. The sequence goes on along the minus strand of JAXDDW010000077.1, from coordinate 1,293,564 downwards.
TCAACTCTGACAAAGCTGTTGTATGAAAGCAAGAGGATTCACTCTTGCAAGACGGGGATCGTGTAAACAACCGTCCTCTATCCGACAACGAGTGAATCCTCTATTTCTGTAGCGATCCTTTCGGTAATGTTGTCAGACACGAATAACAATCTGAGCCTGTCAGTGGCAAAATCAAGCACTTTTAGTGGACGTACTTTGACCGCCTGTAGGTGCCCACATGATTACATTGGAGCCTTGAGCCGCCGTTACGCGACTGCCGGTTGAGACGATCTACCGGAGAAACTCTGCTTAAAGGTATGAAAAGCGATTTTGTGGACATAGAGGCCAGGTTGAAAAATCCCGGAATTACCCTTTAAGGTCTTGTCCAGGTTAACATGAGCCTGTGATTGGCTGTGATGGAGTCTCTAACCAGTTAGTTGGTTCGGGTAACTTCTAATACAGGGAACCAGTTGGAATCTGTCTGACCAGAAACACAAAGCAGTCAGAACCACAGTAACCAGTTCAGTAGTAAACCAGACATCAGCAGCAGCCTCCATCCTACCAGAGGACCGCCTGACTGATCTCTGATGTTTCATAAAATCGTTCCTGGTGCCAGAAGTTGAATTACACGTGTAAAAGCAACGAATAACCTCTGTTAACAGGGAATGAACTACATATCCCACAAGACATTGCGTGTGATTTAATCGAATCACTTTTCCTCCACTTCCAACTGGTTCTGGTTTCTCATGGATCTGTAGTGATCTCCTCTCCTCATCCTGAAGAACATATCTGACATAGGAACCATGGTGGAGGACGTTAGCCGCTAGCTAGCAGACGGTGACTACGTTCACTCAGTTGGTCCTGATTACCAACTGTGAAACCTCACCGCGTGTAACGTCTCCATGGCAACAGCGATGTCTCTGATTGCATTAACTCGAGCTAGGATTGTGGGTAGTGTAGTACCTCCCCAGGAATTTGCAAATAAAACATGATTTCTTAAAAAACGGAGATGAAATCAAATTGACTTCTGGCTTCTCTGGGATGTTGCAGCAAACCTGTGATCTAACCGCCTGCCCCTCCTCTCCCCAGACCGTCCACCAGGCCCAGTGCTTGGCCAATCAGGTGCAGCTATTCTACGGCACCCAGAGGCAGGAGACGTACCGGTTGGTGGAGACGTTCAACCACCAGCCGGCAGACTTCAAACACATGGCGGTGATAGCGGAGCTGGAGCAGAGTGGCCTGGGGCCGGCGGTCGTCTCCGGAGGCTCCTAGGGAGCCTGGACGGGCTCGCGACCCCCCACGGCACCGAGGCAACGCCAGGAAATACTGGCTTTCATCTACAGCCTAGTCACAAAGACATTTTCTTTTCAGCTCTTTCCATTGGGGTTTATTTTATTGTACATATTTCACTTTGGCAACAGCGGCTGTGATTCTGCTACGAGAACATCTTGTCTGGTGTGGCTCCGTTGAACACTGGCAGGGTCAGGGGGCGCCGGCTCGGGCCCCATACTAAAGATGTGTGATACACCCATGATTCAGATGTATGTGCTAATGGTGCTAAACGTGCTTCGGATGAAAGAGTCCACATGATATGACACCTGACGCCCTGTGCGTTGGTGTTCGGCCGGTCCCGGAGGTCCGCGTTCAGTCATTTTGGTCGCAGTTGCGTCATTTTGACGTCATGCACTTTTTTCGTTTCTGTTTCCGTGTGAAGCATGAAGCCCAAACCTGTTGGCCCATCAGTCTCTTGGTAAGAGGGACGACTCGATGCCCAGATGTGAATTGAAGAACTGAATAAATGTTGGTTTCATTCAGGACCCAGATGGCTCAAGTGTTCCTTTATGTTCTTTCCAGTTTCTAGTGGTGCTCGAGGAATGCTTATTTTGACACAGGGCTGTCGTCGAGACCAGGTCCAAAGGGGGTCGAGACCAGGTCCAGACCGAGACCAGAGCAAATCGAGTCCCCTTCAAGACCAAAGCAGGCAGCAAACTGTCTACATGTCTTTCAGAGTGCAGATGTATCTCCAGACAGGTTGTAAATGTTACATTACAGTCATTTATCAGACGCTTTTATCCAAAGCGACTTACAATAAGTGCATTCAACATAAGTAGGCAAGAGAACTACTAGTCACCAGAAATCATAAGTGTATTTCCTTCCTAAACAAGCAACTAAGATCATAACTAGTGTTCAGGTAAGAGTGCAATAAGTTAGCAACCTACTTTATCTTAAACAAATGAGACGAATAAGAAAATCAAATAAACAAGAGCTCAGACAAATAATTGACAACAAATAGGCAAGGCTAAGAGGAAGGGTCAGGGTAGTGTTTCTAGAAGAGGAAGGGTCAGGGTAGTGTTTCTAGAAGAGGAAGGGTCAGGGTAGTGTTTCTAGAAGAGGAAGGGTCAGGGTAGTGTTTCCTGAAGAGGAAGGGTCAGGGTAGTGTTTCCTGAAGAGGAAGGGTCAGGGTAGTGTTTCTAGAAGAGGTGGATTTTCAGCCTGGTGAAAGATGGGCAGTGACTCTGCTGTCCTGACATCAGTGTTCATTCCACCACTGTGGGGCCAGGACAGGAAGAGCCGTGACCAGGTAGATCGGCCCCCAGGGGCCTCTGAGCGACGGGACAACCAGTCGCCTCGAGGCAGCAGAGTGAAGTGGTCGGGTGGGGGTGTAAGGCTTGACCATAGCCTGGAGGTAAGAAGGAGCAGTTCCTTTCACTGCCCTATAGGCTAGAACCAGGGTCTTGAACTGGATGAGCTGCTACAGGGAGCCAGTGTAGAGAACAGAGAAGGGTTGTTGTGTGGGAGAACTTGGGGCGGTTGAACACCAGACGAGCTGCAGCTTTCTGGACAAGCTCCAGAGGTCTGATGGCAGCAAGGAGGGAGTTGCAGTAATCCAGGCGGGAGATGACAAGAGCCTGGATGAGCACCGGGAAGAGAACGTTTCAATGGGTTGGCAGAAGTTTGAATTTTAGTGCAGAAGAAAGCAGCTTTAGCAGCAGATAGAGAGGAGGAGAAAGTGGAAAGGAGAGATTGGAAGGGGGGAGGGAGGTTGCCGTTTCTCCATTTGCGCTCAGCCACTCTCAGGCTCCGTCTCTCAGGACACTCTGAGTCCCACAACCAAGGGGAAGGTGGAGTTTGGCGTGGAGGCCTGGAGGTGAGGGGACAGAGATGGTCCAGAGAAGAGGACAGAGTAGAGAGAAGAAGATCAGTGGCAGTATCAGGGGATAGAAGAGAGAAGGATTCAGGGGCAGGGAGAGCAGAGAGAACAGAAGAGGAGAGATCAGAGGGGGAGAGCGAGCGGAGATTGAGACCAGAAGAAACCATGTGGGTAGGGGGGTGGGGGGTGGGAGGGGGGGTGAGGAGAGAGAGAGAGAGTAGGACATGAAGTATTTCTATTCTATTCTATATTCTGTTTTTCTATTGTTGTGAGCTGCTGTAACGTGAATTTCCCCACGGCGGGATTAATAAAGTCTCTCTTATCTTAAGTAGTGGTCAGAGAGATGAAGAGGAGTGACGGAGAGGTTGGCAGTAGAACAGTGTCTGGTGAAGATCTTGTGGGTAGGAGGAGGTGGGGAGAGGGCGAGGTCGAAGGAGGTGAGGAACGAAAGAAGAGGGTCAAGCTTCTCAGTCTGGATGTTGAAGTCACTGAGAAGGATGAGTCCAGAGCCATCATCAGGGAAATGGGAGACTAGTGTGTCGAGCTCCTCCAAGAAGTCACCAGAAGGGCCTGGTGGGCGATAAACAACCGCCATGGTGAACTTGACTAGATGAGAATTAGTGACAGCATGAAATTCAAAAGGAGGAAGGAGAGAATTGTGACAGATAAAAGAGAGTATTTCCATTTGCTGGAAATTATCAGGCCAGTACCACCGCCTCGCCTCAGCTCTGGGAGGGTGAGAGAAAGAGTACACATCTGACAGAGCCGCGGGCGTGGCAGTGTTTTCTTATAAACCAAACATCAATATTATAATCCATGTTTTATATTTTAGATGGGCAGGAAAAACCAAGACCGGCGTGGTGCCTCCTGTTCTTGAAAAATCATGGAATTCAGAAAATGTGCCTGTAAAGTTGGAAAAAGGAACATGTGGATAAATGTGGATAAACGTCTGTGAAATGTGTTGCTGCTTGTTGATCCACTTCAGATCAGAAATGTCCTGATGGTTTCGGTCCTGAGAGATAGTTGTGTAATGTGACAGTGTAATGTGATGTTTGCAACATGGACTCTTGACACCATGAACATTGTGCAATATATCAAGGAGCCCGGCGGGTCTCCACGACGCATCTCTCTGAGGCGTCATGTTCTCTAAGCTGCAGAGGCCAGATGTCAGCTCGGTGCTGCGGAGAGACCAGACCGGCCTGCTGGTGTTGCTGAGGAGAGGCTGAGTGATGCTCGGTAGTGATGCTCGGTAGTGATGCTCTCTAGTGACTCACGCAGATCCGCTTCATTCACAGGAGCCGGTGGTTATTTTTAGGGGAGGAGGCGACAGGCAGCAGCAGAGCCCTCCCACCGCTCCACCTTGAATGCAGGATGTCAGCCGGCCGTGCAGCACCGAGCTTATTGTAAGGGAATTTTGAAGGGAATTTTTCCTCGATTCATTGTGAACGACGCACCGGTTGTGTGTGTCTGTTTGTGTGTGTGTGTTTTTTAACCGAGGATCGTTTTGGCCCCTGGACACCGAGCTGACAGCAGATCCACCCAGCAGAGGTAAGCGCTTCGATCCGCCGGTGACTAAATGAACACGTCGGCGGATGAAACACGGTATTCCGGTTTCAGAGCTGATTCCGATCGGGCCTGATGACATGATGTGAACCAAAACCTCGATCATACACCGTCCACCGAACGGCAGGGTCGCACTGGTCTGGGACCAGATGGTGGGTTGGTAGGTTTTCATCTCTATGGTATCCTATAGGAACCTGTAGTGATCTATCATACTGCTATAGGATGTCTCCTCCTGTGATCAATAGCTTCAGATTCTGTGAATGTTCGGTGACAAATCTATAAATTGTGCTGTAGAAATCATAATCCATCTGATGTTTTATGAGGCGGCTGACTCACGTCGTTCTGTTCATAATGACACAACCTGATCAGCACCAGTCTAATAAGGTATCGATAACCTGCCCGACAGTCCTCCGAGTTGCTTTTTGGTATTTTTCCATGATGTATTCTAACATGAGCCCAGAAAACGGATGACCCACCCAGCTGATTCTAATAATCCATAATCAATATAAATTGTATGTATGGGTGGTTGAGACCATTTTGATGATGTATTTGACAGAATAAACCCCATAATGTACATTACAGTTATGAAAAATAACCTTTGCTACATTATAGGATACTAATATAAAGTCAAAATCTTATATATAAATAATATAGAGAATATTATAGTGAAGTAAGATCACACTATTGACAACCAATCACATTACAGGAATACTGCAGTGGATTTCCATCAGGGTCCAACTACATTTAGTTCTACATTATAGAGGATTAGGACTTTCACATGATACCTAATTGATCCCTCCCCTAATCCATACCTTCAGACCACCACAACCAGCATCCAGGCTGCTCAGGTCTGACCTCCAGTCAGTCATCATAAGGCAAACAACCAGCAGACACAAAAATCTATTGTATTTCCAGAAAAAGCATCAATTTGTTTTTTCCACACAACACCACTATGATGATGCTCTACCTGTCACAGACACGACGGTGGGAATATTCTAGCGCTACCACAGGAACTACAGATACCATGAAGCTTAATGGGGTCAGGAAAACTCCCCAGACACACCGTGAGTCACTATGGGGTTATTATAGTGATGAAATACCACAAACAACAAGGTCCCTGAACTCACCACAGACACAACGAGGCACCATAGGACTGTTACAGTGATGGTTCATCTATTAACCTGCTGGAGCACACGTGGGTGATCTCTACTGTCTTCTACTGGCTGTTCTACTGTCTCTGAATCTATTGGATGATTTTAGTGTTTCAAGTGAAGTCTTGACCGAGTGTCAGTTCTGTTTCCTGTCCGCCCCCTAAACCTCGTCAGTCACTGAAGTTGTACCAGATTACCTTTCCACCCGGTAACGCCGGCT
>JAXDDW010000077.1:1215000-1282500 GCA_034670385.1 Hoplostethus mediterraneus | reverse complement strand
TTGATGAGTTGATGAGTTGATGAGTTCATCATAAGGTGATGGTCTGTTCGTTTGTGTCCAGACTAATGGTCTGAATACAAACAGAGGCCTAAATGTTTCAGTGGATCAGTACTTTGTGGACCATACTTGATGTTTTGTACTTAACTGTCAGTTGACAAATTCCTCCCAGTATTTCAAATATTTGAGAAGTATCTGAAACCACACCCAGTTCAGCCAGGAGACTCACGAGCCCTCAAGTGATTTCAAAGGATTATGTGGAGATGTTTAACGACAAATCCAAGCCAGCAGCTAAAGATTTGACAGGAAGCACAAACAAGCGAGCAGCCAGAGTTCAGAGTTTTGACAATTGGCGCCGCCCACTAAGATTTAACCCAACCAATGAGATTATTCCTGCCTCCAGAGCAGCTCTGCCTCTAGGAAATGTTTGTGGAAGTAAAACCCCCAACCTGCGCCGCGACTTCCCGAACGTCCACAAAGCTCCACGTAGTTCAGCTGGTTGTGCGGGTGTGTCGCCTGCAGGGTTCGAGTACTACGAGGCCAGCGCCAAGGAGAACATCAACGTGCGGCAGGTCTTCGAGCGCCTGGTGGACATCATCTGCGTGAAGATGTCGGAGCGCGTGGACGTGGAGGCGCCGATGGCCCCCAGCTCCAAGACCGCCAGACTGACCGACAAGCCCGCCCAGCTACCTCAGAAGTGCTGCTGATTGGCTGTCACCCGCCGCCACACTTCTCTCATTCCACTACTGTCACCCCCCCCCCACCCCCCCCACCCCCAGCTCTTGTCTCTCACTTTCACGGTCCAGAGGAGAAAAAGAATAACAGATTAACTATCGTATCCTCAGCACACGTATTCTGCTTACGTCCATGTCACTGATCACTCCTTCTACGGCAATTTCTACGACTACTAGCATTTATATCTCTTTTCTCTTTCACCCCCCAAGTGTCGAGGTTGACCCTTACTAGGTGGAGGGAACTGGAAGCAGGGTACACAGGTAAGCACAGCACTGCCTCTCCTCAAAGTGTAGCACAATAAGACACCATAGCTGTTCATGTTCACAAGTTTACAAGGTGGAGAGATCGTTTCCGTGGCCGGACTCGTTCGTCCGCCTAGTCATCTGCTGGTGCATCAAATCGGCTGCCTCTTAACTAGCTAGCAACGAGTCAAAACTAATACGACATGCCTATAGCCCACTAACTATTATTGGCCTTATGTAGTGCAGTTTTTGCTTGAAGACGCTTTAGGGCTACACCACCAAACGCACAACTCCCAGGCAGGGCTGTAGTCGAAGTCGTTTGAGCGAAAGACCAAGACCGAGTCCAAGACCGAGTCCAATTGAGACCAAGACCGAGTCCAATCGAGACCAAGACCGAGTCCAATCGAGACCAAGACTGGAGTATGTCAAGTCCAGAAATGAGACCAATAACAAATCTTCCCAAATTGTTCTGATGAAGCCACTCTGCAGTGTTTACAGACTGAGTTAGGTAGAAACACTAGACCAGTCCAATCACTATCTCCAATGATAATAAAAAGAATAGCTAGAACTGTGTTTCATAACAGAGCTATGATAAAGGAAATGTTTGACCTGCTGGCTCCATTAATGCACCTTGAGATATTTCCAGTCTGATATCAGAAAATGTTTCCTGATCTAAAACATCAACGGTCACCGTCAGGTTTTGGTGTCAGCCAATCAGAATCCAACAGCAAGGGCTTCTTTCTAGACCGACGATCAACAATCATACAGGAGAAATCCATCAGAGGAGAGAGAGAGACCGACAGGAAATAGACCAGAATGCAATGCAGTAGCCGAGATAGACCAGAATGCAATGCAGCCATAAGACAGGTTGGGTCACAATCAGACATGCCCTGATGTTTACAAACTAGTTGGCTAGCTAGCGGTATCTATATGTCCATATGCTCACCTCTTCTCTGGGGGTGGTCCAAAGGCATTCTGGGAAACGAAGGAAGTCACTAATTGAAGTAGAAGTAGACGAGGCAGGTTGAGGGGAAGCTGGTTCATCACAAAAGTAAATTACAACAAAATAACTGGAATGAGTTGAACATCACAGATTGATGATATATATATATATATATATATATATATAACGGTGTTAGAGGATCTGAGTTGGACAAAAAAACAAAACAATAAAACACAAACCAGGTCTGAGTCCGAGTCCGAGTTCAGACTGAACTTCAGCACTACAGCCCTGCTTCAAGGTGGCTTATAGCTTTTTCACTGGCCAACACAATCCAGCGCCATACTGAGGGAGTGTTTTTGACCCTCGTACCGAGTAGAGCTAACGAGTGAAGAGCACATGTCCCCTCCCCTTTAGCAGGTGTAGTCACGTAGCCGTCCTGTTCGCAGTGTTTCTCTCATGAACACGTGTGTGTGTGTGTGTGTGTGTGTGTGTGTGTGTGTGATTAGAGCCAACGTTACATATGATATCATCATATTTATTGAGTGTTCAGTTGTAAGGGTTTTGGTGTTTGTGTACAGTATCTTTGACAGAAGTGTGATATTTTGACAATGTCATGTCAGCTGAGATACATGTACATTAAATACTTATAGAAAAGGGAAGATGTAGAGAAAAATGTGTAACATTTTGTGGATTTATTATTGAATATTATGATGAAAAAAATATCCTGCCAAATTGTTATATAGCTACCACAGCGCACGTTTTTGAGTGTAACTCCCCACCATGTGTCTTCATATTGATAAAATATACAATAATATTGACAATGTCTTCATATGATTATTTTTTAAGTGAATTTGTAAATGATAGAATTAGAAATTATGATGGTGTTGAGTATGGATTTATTTTTATGCTGTATACCATTGACAAATTATATAGAGTTTATGTAAACTTGTTGTCTTACAGTTCACTCCTAAATGGGGGAGAAGCACAAAGTGATTGTACAAAATATTGTGAATGTTTGTATATTATAGATGCAATTTAGTATAATAAAAATCACAATCTTTAATCATAAACTTTGTCTGATTTTTATGCTTTGTTGTTATATATGTAAATAGTACGGAAGCGTAATGCATTCAGATACCTCAAACCCCAAGAGAAGCTCTCATGTAGTCAGACACCTCAAATCAGATGCCTCAAAACCTCAGAGAGGTTTTCTTGGGATTTGAGGTATCTGTTAATTCAGAAGAACAGAGCAGACAGTTTTTTCTCAAGTGTATGCAGTACTTCCGTACAATAGCACCACTACTACGAATATCATTACTTTTATTTAAATGGCATGTGACTTGTTTTCAGAAGTCTCCTCCTTCACAATGCTGTTTTTATTTTTTAAATATTGTTTAGCAACAGAATAGAGGGAGTAAACACTTAGAGTGGATGGACTGGAATTCTTTGGACACATATCATCTTTTAATTTCCTTCACAAGTCTTAGATAATGTCGAGTCAAGTCTAAGATGTTGATGAAGTGTCTCTACTGGAGGACAGCGGGGTGAGTTTGCATCAGTTCAACGTACTACCGTCTTCAGACGCGACCTGCTTCAAGCCAATCAGACGTCCCGTATTATCGCGTCGATTTGCTCTCCACGAATCACAGGGCTTGTTACAGGCTTTGTTTTGACCAACGGCGAATTGGTCTGAAGTGATACTCCAGCCAGGTAACTTTCGTCTACGTTAAGCTAGCAGAAAGGTGAGTTTTTGCACCTGCTCTCACATGTAGCTTGCAGCACTGTGTTGTGTTTGAGAGTTCAAACGCAGCTAGCTAGCAAACGAAACGACTCACACTTCAGCCAGTCTGAATCTCAGAACTAGTTAGCAGCAGGCCGGTGTTATGTCATTGTCAATAACAGGATTACTAAAAGCTAACAGTTCCCAAGGCTGGTACGTCAAGCTAACGGAAGCTAACTAACTAACTAACTAACCGGCCGGCAGAATGGTCTAAGTTGGTCTTTGTCCTTACAGTTGGTCTAACTGATATTTGTCCAGAGTATCTGCAGCTAGGCTAAATAGCTAACTGTTAGCTACAAGCCTGACACTCACTGACAGCTAACTGTTGGTGTTTGAATGTTCTGCTCGCTGACGCATCATACAGCCCCGTACGCGCCTCTCTATCACCAACCTCTATTAAAGAAATCTGGTATTTTAATGTTGCCTCGGTTATCGGCAAAGTCCTACCCCGTAAAACATGACATGACACCTTTTCTGAATCCTTACTAGCCATTCTTCAATTCGGCATCATCTGATAAAATAATAAAAAATGAACTTCGTTCGCCAATTATACCCACAATCATCTTCCACCACAATACAATGTGAATTGTGGTAGCGAGGAGTGTGAACCAATTCTAAAACTCGAATTGTTATTGAATAAATGCTGCTTGGTGGACTGGATGTTTGCCGAATTGACGAGTGGCTCCTAATCAATCACACGTCACTTATTAAGTCGCTGTCTGAGCGAGCTGTCCCATCTAATGCCCTCTGGAGATGAACAAGCTTCCCAACAGGATCTACAATCTTGAGTGAAGTCTTATCTAACTTAGCCTGCTAGAGGAAGTGAGTGAATGAAGAGTCCTCAGCTCCTGCAGTGGATTCCTGTAATGGTTTGGTGACAGACAGTAGGATGTCTGGATGATGTCTGTTTACTTGCTAAAGTGGTGGACAAGCGTACCAGTAGTTGGGTCATTTCCATCTTGAATGACACACATATTGTCCTGCATGTCCAGTGCAAACACAGCAGAAGACCCTGTCGAAATGCCTCAGGCCAATAAGTCGGTGAGTGGTGCCGGTGTGCCGGGCCAGGTATCGGCCCCTGACCGAGGCGAGCCGCCACCGCCAGCCGCCAGGAGCCATCTGGCTCCTGGAGACGGAGGTGGGAGGGTCTCCAAGGAGGACCTGGGAGACCCCCAGATGATCAAGTCTCCCAGTGACCCCAAGAAATACAGGTGGGATAGAAGTGTGTTTATTAGGGTGTCATTCATGGAGCCCTTTAGTCTCCACAGTTTATAACAGTAACATAACATAACAGAGTATTGGCATGTTGGAAATATTGAAACATTTTATTTTTATTTGTGAGTATGTTTATAAGATATAATAAAATAACTGTGTTCCTCAAATCATGAAGACTTATAATTGTGATCAATAATTGTGATCACAACATTTAAAATAGCCATAATCGTGCAGCCCTACCACAACCTGAAAGGAGCTTGGACTTGCCAGTGAGTTTTATCGATTAATTGGTAATAACAGTATTGAGACTAGCCAATCACATCTCCTCCACCACTCACATCTTAAAGAGACTGACACTTTTAGGTTTTTAGGATGTGGCTTCTGCTGCCTCGTCACCTGACCCCGACCCGACCTGTCGACGTTGATTCTTGGTTAGAATGAGAATCGAACGTTGAACCAGTGACGTTGGTTGCTGTAACGGTGATCAACCTCTACCAGGTCATGACCTCTGTACCTCAACGTTGATCAACCGCTACCAGGTCATGACCTCTGTACCTCAGCGGTGATCAACCTCTACCAGGTCATGACCTCTGTACCTCAACGGTGATCAACCAGTGTTACCTGCCCTCTCCCTCCAGATACATCGAGCTGAGCAACGGCCTCAGAGCGCTCCTCATCTCCGACTTCAGCGGTGCAGATGGAAAGGGAAGCTCTGAAGGCGCCGGCGGTCAGGGGGATGATGAAGAGGAGGAGGAGGAGGACGAAGGCGAAGAGGAGGGGGATTCAGGCGAGGGGACGGAGGAGGAGGAGGAGGAGAACGATGAGGAGGAGGACAGCGACTTCGAGGAGCTGGATGAGGAGAACGAGGGGAAGAAGAAGAGAGGGAGCTCTGAGAAACAGGTAGGTGTGTGTGTGTGTGTGTGTGTGTGTGTGTGTGTGTGTGTGTGTGTGTGTGTGTGTTCAAGTTCAAGAGTTTTATTCATCACATACGGGAATGTGCAAAAGGGCATGGTACAAATATTTAACAGTAAAAAAACCAGCACAATATTTACAGTGCGAAAGAAATATAAAAATACAATAATTACAATAAGAGCACTTAATAAAATATAAAATATGAAGTGTAAAATATAAAATAAGAGGTAGATGGGGGAAATGTGTGAATGTAATGAGCTGTGAACTATGTGAATTCGTTAACCTGTGAATTCGTGTGTGTGTGTGTGTGTGTGTTCGTGTGTGTGTGTGTGTGACCCCACTGACTCTGTGTCTCCAGTCTGCAGCTGCTCTGTGCATCGGCGTGGGGAGTTTCAGCGACCCGGTCGACCTGCCCGGCCTCGCCCACTTCCTGGAGCACAGTGAGTTGATGAACAGCTAAGGCTATGCTAACAGCAGAGGCTATCTGACTCTCCCGCCATGACTCGCCTTCCTCAGTCTGGCTGGGTTTCCTGTTTCTTGGTCCTCACCGTCTGTCTGTCTGTCTGGCTCGGCATCGGTCTGTCCTTGTGTCTTAAGTCGTATTGGTATGGGACCACGTGTTGCTGAAATGAGCGGTGATCTAGTGGATCCAAAAACAAATTACGAGAGTTTCACGTGAGATTGACATTGGATTCGTATTATCAATCCCTCCTCAGTCTTCACCGAAACGCAGTAGGTTACCTGACAACTTACAGACATGGCAGATTCTCACGAAATCCCCAACAATCTCCACGTCACGTCTCCGGGTAATGTCAGTCGTTAGTTTCATTCTGTCTGACTGACTTGTTCCCCCCCTGACTCTTCTTATTCAGTGGTGTTCATGGGTAGCGAGAAGTACCCGGCGGAGAACGGCTTCGACGCCTTCCTGAAGAAGCACGGCGGAAGTGACAACGCCTCCACCGACTGCGAGAGGACCATCTTCCAGTTCGACGTGCAGAGGAAGTATTTCCGCGAGGCGCTCGACAGGTGAGGCGACGGTAGAAACCAGCCGTCCGTTCGTTGTCGGACATGTTGACGATAGATATTATTTGACAATTCTACTTTATTGGACCCGATCAGTGCAGAGAGACAGAAACATCAAGAATCAACCAAGATTGCAGAGCCCTTCTTCTTGAGGAGCGGTTCACCAAATTTAAAATTTAACTGCACATTTCCAAACCAAACGCTAAGTGTATTAAAAGTGCCATTCAAAGAGCTTTTATTTTACCCAGAGTGCACCTGTTTGGGTTGACCCTCAGTGTGCGCTGGGAATACGCAGCCTCAATCTGTCCTCTGATGGATGAAATCCCACCGCCGTGCTCCTCCGGTGGGTTTAGCGCTACAGTTTATTTCGGTGCAGCGATGCTATAAGTGTTGCTGGTACCGGACCAGAAGACATCGGGTGCTGGTCCACTTTCAGCGTCTGTTGCAGGGTTACATCTGCTATACTAACGGGGCTGGTCCTGCTCAGAGTCCTGACGAAAACCTGAAGGGGGCAGATGCTGTACCACCACCGTAGGGGGTCCAGTATGGGTACAACACGGTGCTGATGCTGTACCACCACCGTAGGGGGTCCGGTCTGGGTACAACACAGTGCTGATGCTGTACCACCACCGTAGGGGGTCCGGTCTGGATACAACACGGTGCTGATGCTGTACCACCACCGTAGGGGGTCCGGTCTGGGTACAACACGGTGCTGATGCTGTACCACCACCGTAAAGGGTCCGGTCTGGGTACAACACGGTGCTGATGCTGTACCACCACCGTAGGGGGTCCGGTCTGGATACAACACGGTGCTGATGCTGTACCACCACCGTAGGGGGTCCGGTCTTGGTACAACACGGTGCTGATGCTGTACCACCACCGTAGGGGGTCCGGTCTGGGTGCAACACGGTACTGATGCTGTACCACCACCGTAGGGGGTCCGGTCTGGGTACAACTTTGGAGAAAGTCACCAGGTGTCTCTGTTGCAGGTGGGCCCAGTTCTTCATCTGCCCTCTGATGATCGAGGACGCCATCGACAGAGAGGTGGAGGCGGTGGACAGCGGTCAGTTCACACTCAACCACAAACACTCTTTACATGTTGAGTTGTCTGCTCAGTCAGTCTCCTGTTCTGGTACCACCCGGCCTCTAGCCTTTGGACCGTTTCATGTGAATTTCCGTCGTACTTCCTGTCACATCACGGCCCCCCCCGTGATGTGACAGGAAGTACGACGGAAATTCTGTACCACCTGTTGGTCCTTCGTCTGGACCGCCGCTGATGCTTCCTGTGTTCTGCAGGCTCCTTCAGGCCAGGAGGCTTGAGACTCTCGACGTTCAGCAACGAGACTTTTAACGTGGAGAGTGTTGAAGAGTCAGTTCATCCTTCAGCAGTCTGTTTCCCCTCTATCCTCCCTCTCTGTTATCTCTCTTCCTCCCCCTCTTCCTCCCTCCTTCTCCTCCTCACCATATCTCCATCTCACAGCCGTCTCTCTCTCTCTCGCTGTTTGATGTTCAGAGTACCAGTTGGCGAGGCCGTCCGACTCCCACCGCAAAGAGATGCTGTTTGGAAGCCTGGCCAAGCCCGGCCACCCCATGAGCAAGTTCTGCTGGGGTAGGAAACACACGCACACGCACACGCACACACACACACACACGCACACACACACGCACACACACACACACACACACACACACACACACACACACACAGTAGAAATCTTGTGTGTGTGTGAGCTTGTCTGCTCTCTGTGTTACTCAGTCTCAGTCATTTCAGTTTGATTTTTTTATTTATTTATCCTTTATTTATACAGGAATTATCCCATTGAGATACAGGATCTCTTCTTCCAGGGAGTCCTGGTCAAGACGACACACAAAAAGTTTCAACATAAAACATAAAAACAGTGCATATACAATATACATAAAACAAAACAAAAAAACAAAAGACACAAACACAATAAGCTATTTGTGCAGTAGCAAGAAGCAGAATCGAGTCAGCAACAGCATCAGGTAAAGCAATTACAAGTTTCTTGTAGGGCTATTCGTAGCATACCTTTAAAAACACTTACAGTAGGGAGTACTTCTAAACAAAGTTTCTGTTGCAAGTTATTCCATAAAGAGGGGGCATAATAGGAGAATGCTGTTTTACCAAGCTCTGACAGCATCAAAGGAACATTCAGAAGCATCTTATTTGTTGCCCGCCTGGTATTAAAAGTGCAAGTATAAAAAGATAAAAGTCTGTTGGATGGATGAGGAGACGTTTAGATGTTTCTGTTATTGAATGCTCCTCGCCTCGTGCTCCCCCCGCCCCCCCCCCTCTCAGGTAACGCCCAGACGCTAAAGCACGAGCCCAGAGAGAAACAGATCAACACCTACCAGCGCCTACGAGACTTCTGGAAGAGATACTACTCCGCCCACTACATGACCCTCGCCGTCCAGTCCAAAGGTAGCGCCCCCCGAGGGATTCACCAACACATCCTGTTTTACCTGACTTGGTTTGGATCTGTGGGCAACTTTTCTGCGACTTCCTGGTTTCACTGTGAACCTCCAGACATCTTCTCAAGTCTGAACCAGGAAGTGATGCTGCAGCAGAGATTCATTCATTCATTTATTATTTCCTTCTCTAGAGACACTGGACACACTGGAGGAGTGGGTGAGAGAAATCTTCATCAGTGTTCCCAACAAGTAAGAGGAAGAACACACACACACACACACACACACACACACACACACACACACACACACACACACACACACACACACACACACACACACACACACACATTTACAACATCTACTCCACGAAAACTGTAATGACCCCCAACTTGATTGTACGGCGGCATGTTGTTTTTCTTAGTAGTTGTTTGTGGTGCATTCTGGGTAGTTTTTTATCCTTCTATTTTTCATTTAATATCTTCATAATGTCGACTTAATATGAACGCTGAAGACAGGTTAACATCCTGGCATTTTTAGAACACTGTCGCTGGAGGAAAAGCTCTAGATGATCAATGGATTCTACTAATAATGTTTATTACTGCATGGCCTTGTTGAATACTCGGTTCTGATTGGCCAGTGAACTCATCCTGAGGTTATTTCAGAATACCAGACCTCCACATCCAATCATATCACTCCACAGCCAAGACGGTCCATTCAGATTAACGACACCTTGTGGCAGAAAGACGTTACTGCACGTGATTTGTATTTCAGTTGAACGGTGCATCACAAACAAATCAACCAATCGAGTGTGATTATGGTGGAGTAATGGGGTTGGTGTTGTCATGCTAACATGCTAACACGCTAACTGTTTTGTTTCCAGCGGTGAGCGTCCGCCTGACTTCTCTCACCTCCAGCAGCCCTTCGACACGCCGGCCTTCAACAAGCTGTACAGAGGTGAGATACAGAGCAATAACTGATCAAGTATTAGTAGTAGTATTGTGATTATTGTGATCATTGTTAAAATTAAAAAAAAACTTATTGTATGTCTTATTATACATTATACTGTATTACACATGCGGTATATATCATGGTTATCAAATGTTTTCCTTGTTTTTTTCCCTGAACATTACATGTCATTCCAGTCAGTGCTGACGAAGCTCCACAGTTGTATTCATCATTCATACTGCAAATAAATACAATACTAAAATAACAACAGTTCATACGAGCAAATTAGTAACATTGCATGATAATCACATTGAGAAATACTAAATAGTGACTAGTAGTACTGACCAAGCAGTAGGGTCTCCACCTCAGTGTCCAGGTAGGTCTTTCAAACCATCAAACAGATGAGAGAACCTCATTTTGACAGGAACACATCAGAGGACCCTCTAACTCTATACCTCATCTTTTCCAGTCGTAAAAACAACACATGAGATCCCCAAGCCATAGTGATGCACTCGGTGGGTTAGGAGGTTTCCAGGCTAACCAGATTCTTCTTCTGACTAGGAAAGAAGAAAATGCAGTTTCATCTTTATGTTGCATTCAGCAGTCAGAGAGCAGTTGGAGCATTAGGCTGTAAAACTCAACAAAAACCTTTTAGACATCGTTTCAAATACTGAGGTCCAATAGTTTTGCAGTTGCAGGACATGACCAAAACATATGGGTAAGGTTTCTAGTATCTAGTGTACCCGGTGCAGTACTACCACTCCCAGTCCAGCTGGAGGAGGAGCTGCCATGCTCTGTCTGGTATCCTCCCTCCCAGTTGTTTTCCCCATTCTATCCTTATTTTGGTAATCATCTCTTAGAGTTGTTACAGCTTCTAGAAGGCCTTTCAGACGAGGTGGTGTCTCCAGGATACGTGGTGGCATATTGGGGAACGTTGGGCGGTTACTACGTATAAATTGGCGAACTTGAAAGCAACGAAATAGACTGGAGTTAGGCAAGATACATTTCTAGACAGGTCGTGAAATGCTGCAAATACTCCATCTATATATGTGTGTGTGTCTGTGTGTGTCTGTCCCAGTGGTCCCTGTGAGGAAGGTGCATGCTCTCACCATCACCTGGGCCGTGCCCCCCCAGGGGAAACACTACAGGTGAGTCAGACGCCGAGCAGGTCAGTCAGTCCCAAACATCATGAAACCTCCAACCCGCTCACGCCCCCTGGAGGCGACGTGGTTGAGTTACAGCTTGCAGGACACACTTGGTGAAAGTATTAAAGATTTATTGAATTCAGTCTTTGGCTCTTACCAGACACCCGGTGTCCCAGTCAGATCTAACTTGAGTGGTGTTGTCTTCCTGTTGGGTTCAGGGTGAAGCCGCTGCACTACATCTCCTGGCTGATCGGCCACGAAGGCACCGGCAGCATCCTGTCGCTGCTCAGGAAGAAGTGAGTGAGAGATACACCGATCTATAAACCTTTCACGAGTATTGTCTGTATTGAGGTACAACGACAACGTGTGTGTGTGTGTGTGTGTGTGTGTTCAGATGCTGGGCCCTGGCTCTGTTTGGAGGGAACAGTGAGACGGGCTTCGACCAGAACACCACCTACTCCATCTTCTCCATCTCCATCACCCTCACCGACCAGGGCTTCCACAACTTCTACCAGGTTTAGTGTCTGCCTGCTCTTCCATCAATACAGAACAGGATCAATACAACATGACAACTGTGTTTTAGTTTCATCACAACTGGACTTCATGTCCGGGTGTCCTCCTTGTTCTGCTCTTTTCATCAACCAACTAACTTGTTTAGTTTTAACTTCGTCTTTGGTTTTCCAGGAATAATAAGCAAAATAATTTGCTTGATCATTTAAAAATATGAGAACATTTAAAATATATATTTCTTTAATTTATTGTCGACTGCAGTGGTGTTTTTATATGTAAAAAAAAATGGTGGGGCAGCAACCACTTCAATAGATAGGCTACATACCAGGAAAACTACAGTACTCTCTCTTGCTACTGTGTTTTTTTAACACATCAGAGAGAGAGAGAGAGAGAGAGAGAGAGAGAATACATTATAGCAGATAAAAAGATCATTATCTGCTATAATGATCTTATTAACGTCATTTGTTTGCACAGTTGTTTCTGGTGACAGCAGGTGGTGCTGTTCCCCTGATGACCGTCACCACTGGTTGACATGATGTTTGACATGACGCCTGATTGGCTCACGAGGTGAAAAG
The DNA here is from genome assembly GCA_034670385.1 of Hoplostethus mediterraneus. Classification (NCBI taxonomy): domain Eukaryota; kingdom Metazoa; phylum Chordata; class Actinopteri; order Trachichthyiformes; family Trachichthyidae; genus Hoplostethus; species Hoplostethus mediterraneus. The sequence continues at coordinate 1,270,048 of JAXDDW010000077.1, read as the reverse complement.
TCATTGTTCTTTTCTTCTTCTTGCATGAAGGTTGTCCATTTAGTATTCCAGTACCTGAAGATGCTCCAGACCCTGGGCCCCCAGCAGAGGTGGGACACACACACACACACACACACACACACACACACACACACACACACACACACACACACACACACCCTAGTCTATGTCTGAGTGTTTTGTGACAAACCTGTGTAAGCTGCTTCATAAGTGACTCTTCTTGATTCATCATCTCTGTTTTTGTGTTTTTGTGGCTTTTTTCTTCAGGATCTACGAGGAAATTCAGAAGATAGAAGCCAATGAATTCCACTATCAGGAACAGGTACTGAGTTAAAGAGACAGAACGTACCGGCACCACAATGAACCGATACTAGAACACTGAATGATGCGTTCAGAAGCATGACGGAGCTTGATACATGGGGCGTTTATCAGTTGCAGCAGTTATAATATACTACACAACAACATGAGATCAGCCTTCAGGTACTGCTTCAGTTTAACACTAGATGGAGTTGAATGGCCCGCCTCCTGTCAATCATCCCTGATGTCATCAGCCACTTGGATGAGCCTCTTGTGTGCACATGTAACCCCTTCTGTTTGGCACAGCAGACTGAAGAGATCACACGACGATCACACATGGCAAAGCTATTCATGTCACCTAATTTACACTTTAAATGTGACTGTAAATAGTTTTTACAATTAAACATTTAGAAAGATCAGCAGGTCAGCAGGCAAAAGGGACGAGCTGACCAATTCCAGTAGCTACAACCACCAGCAGCCACATGAGGGCGCCCAAATACAACAACCAAAACACCCTTGAATAGGTAAACAGGATTTAAGAATAAGTCTCCAAGGAAATAAATAACAAAACCATGAATAAAGATTAGATGTTATGTTGCTTTAACAAATAGTATGACCTCCGACCTCTGGCAGTGCTTCCACCGTCAGCTGGTTCTGGTCCTCCCGCCAGCGGGGGGCGACGTCACGCCAGAGATAGGTAGGATGTGAACGAGGCGTGACTCTGTGTCTCTCCTGACAGACGGATCCTATCGAGTACGTGGAGAACATCTGTGAGAACATGCAGCTGTTTCCTAAAGAGGACTTCCTGACCGGAGACCAGCTCATGTTTGAGTACGACCCCCAGGTAGTACTTCATCATTAGTAGTATTAGTATTAGTATTAATAATAATAATCTATAACGTGCGTTTTGAAACAAAGCTGTGCTCCACAGAACGTCAGACAGAGAACAATAAAACCAGTGGTGATAAAAAGATGATCAAATAATAGAGAGGTTGAGGTTGAGCAACATGGACACACAAATGAAGTAAAGTTGGAAGTTTTTAAGAGTGTTGTGTGTGTGCGTGTGTGTGTGTGTGCGTGTGTGTGCGCGTGTGTGCGCGTGTGTGCGCGTGCGTGTGCGTGCGTGTGTGTGCAGGTGATCTGTGCTGCCCTGTCCCTGCTGACTCCGGACCGAGCCAACCTGCTGCTGCTGTCGCCGGAGAACGAAGGTCACTGTTGTCTCCGGGAGAAATGGTTCGGTACCAGCTACAGTGAGGAGGGTACGACACACACACACACACACACACACACACACACACACACACACACACACACACAGAGGGGGTCCGGTGCAGGTTCGCTCAGTGCAGCGAGCCTCTGTAGGCCCGTCATCACTTCAGGTGCTCAGCCAGTTCGTCGAGTCACCGTTTCCTTCCTCGCCCCAGATATCCCGGAGGAGTGGGCCCGGCGCTGGGCAGGAGACCTCGACCTCAACCCCGAACTCCACCTGCCTGCCGAGAACAAATTCATCGGTCAGTATGAATCCAGAACGCCGCGTACGGTAGTCCAGTCCTCGATACGGTGAGATGACACAGTGTTGATCCCTGTGGGGACATGAGGTTGGTTCTGATTGATCCACAGTCGTTTTCAGCCTCAGCCAAACTTCAGACTGATTGAGCCACTGAAAGGGAAACGTAGATCATGTTCCATGAATCTGAAAAACATTCCCGTCCTGTTCAGTTTCTCATCGGCACCAATGAGAAGATCAGACGTTTCTCCAGGTCAGCTGTGTGATCGGCAGATCAACGATTGATCTCCTTTTCCTTACTTCCTTGTTACAGCGACGGATTTCACTCTGAAAACGTCGGACTGTCCCGACACGGAGTTCCCAGTCAGGGTAGTGAACACCGAGCGAGGCTGCCTCTGGTACAAGAAGGACAACAAGTTCAAGATCCCTAAAGGTCAGTGGACGCATGGAGAGTTATCGGTGAACCTCCTGGTTTTATCCCATGCATGTGTACTACTGAGAAGAAAACTGGGTGTACTTGTGTGTAAGAATACAGCTGTCCTACCAGAACAGGAAGGACCCCTGGTGGACACACTACCTCAGGTTCTACCTCAGGTTCTACCTCAGGTTCTGTTTTTGTTCTGTTCTGTCTTTCAGCGTATGTTCGTTTCAACCTCCTCTCCCCGATGATTCAGAAGAGTCCTGAGAAGTAAGAGAGCACAACACACATGACGACAGACGTGACGACAGACGTGACGACAGACGTGACGACAGACGTGACGACAGAGTCACAGTCGAGTTTAACAAGGAACCACCATGTTGGGATCAACTTCCTGTTCCTGTAGCTAGATCACTATACAACATGTTTAAATTGGTGATGAATGGTGAAGCCTCTAGATGAATGGTGAAACCTCTAGAGGAAGATGATGTGGTGTCTCCCCCCTCTCCTCCCCTCCCCCCTCCTCCCCCAGCCTGGTGCTGTTTGACATCTTTGTGAACATCCTGGCCCACAACCTGGCGGAGCCGGCCTACGAGGCCGACGTGGCCCAGCTGGAGTACAAACTGGTGGCCGGGGAGCACGGCCTGGTGGTCCGGGTCAAAGGCTTCAACCACAAACTGCCGGTGAGGACACACACACACACACACACACACACACACACACACACACAGACAGAGAGAGAAACAAGTACACACATGGCTCAGAGTCCCCCCTTCCTCTCCAGTTGCTCCTCAACCTGATCGTGGACCACCTGGCCGACTTCAGCGCTGAGCCGGGCGTCTTCATCATGTTTTCTGAGCAGCTGAAGAAGACCTACTTCAACATCCTCATCAAACCAGAGAGACTGGGGAAGTAGGTCCACACACACTGCTGTCACACTCATCTACTCATTCTCACCTCTCATTCTCCCATCCACTCATTCTCTCATCCACTCATCCTCTCATCCACTCATCCTCTCATCTACTCATCCTCTCATCCACTCATCCACTCATCCTCATCCACTCATCCTCTCATCTACTCATCCTCTCATCCACTCATTCTCTCATCTACTCATCCTCTCATTTACTCATTCTCTCATCTACTCATTCTCTCATCCATTCATCTACTCATTCTCTCACCTCTCATCCACTCATTCTCTCATCCACTCATTCTCATCTACCATCCACTCATCCTCTCATCTACTCATTCTCTCATCCACTCATTCTCTCATCCACTCATCTACTCATTATCTCACCTCATTCTCATCTACTCATTCTCATCTACTCATCCTCTCATCCACTCTTTCACTCATTCTCTCATCCACTCCTTCTCATCTACTCATTCTCTCATCCACTCATTCTCATCTACAAATTCTCATCCACCCATCCTCTTATCCACTCATCCTCTCATCTACTCATTCTCTCATCCACTCATCCACTCATTCTCATCTACTCATCCTCTCATCCACTCATTCTCTCATCCACTCATTCTCTCATCCACTCATCTACTCATTCTCTCACCTCTCATCCACTCATCTACTCATTCTCTCTCCTCATTCTCTCATCCACTCATTTTCTCATCCACTCATTCTCTCATCTACTCATCCTCTCATCCACTCATTCTCTCATCTACTCATTCACTCATCTACTCATCCTCTCCACTCATTCTCTCATCTACTCATCCTCTCATCCACTCATCCTCTCATCTACTCATTCTCTCATCCACTCACTCATCTACTCATCCTCTCATCCACTCATTCTCTCATCCACTCATTCTCTCATCTACTCATTCTCTCATTCTCATTTACTCATCCTCTCATCTACTCATTCACTCATTCTCTCATCTACTCATTCACTCATTCTCTCACCTACTCATTCCCTCATCCACTCATCTACTCATTTTCTCATCCACTCATTCTCTCATCTACTCATCCTCTCATCTACTTATTCTCTCATCTACTCATCTTCTCATCTACTCATTCACTCATTCTCTCATCTACTCATTCTCTCATCTACTCATTCGTTCATCTACTCATTCTCTCATCTACTCATCCTCATCCACTCATCCTCTCATTTACTCATTCTCTCGTCTACTCATTCACTCATTCTCTCATCTACTCATTCTCTCATCTACTCATTCGCTCACCTCTCATTCACTCATTCTCATCTACTCATTCTCATCTACTCATCCTCTCAGCCACTCATTTTCTCATCCACTCATTCTCATCTACTCATCCTCTCATTCTCATCTACCCATCCACTCATCCTCTCATCTACTCATTCTCTCATCCACTCATTCTCATCTACTCATTCTCTCATCCACTCATCTACTCATTCTCACCTCTCATTCTCTCATCCACTCATTCTCTCATCTACTCATTCTCTCATCTACTCATTCATTCATCTACTCATTCTCTCATCTACTCATCCTCATCCACTCATTCTCATCTACTCATCCTCTCATTTACTCATTCTCTCATCTACTCATTCACTCATTCTCTCATCTACTCATTCTCTCATCCACTCATTCTCATCTACTCATTCTCATATACTCATCCTCTCATCCACTCATTCTCTCATCCTCTCATTCTCGTCTACTCATTCTCATGTACCCATCCTCTCATCCACTCATCTACTCATTCTCTCATCTCTCATCCACTCATCCACTCATTCTCATCTACTCATCCTCTCATCCACTCATTCTCTCATCCACTCATCTACTCATTCTCTCATCCACTCATCCACTCTTTTCATCAGTTTTTTGTACAGCTGGAGCCTCACCTCTCTCTCTCTCCTCATCCACTCTTTCATCAGTTTTTTGTACAGCTGGAGCCTCACCTCTCTCCTCTCCCTCCCCCCCTCTCCCCCCCCCCCCCCTCCTCCCCAGGGATGTGCGTCTGTTGATTTTAGAGCACTGTCGCTGGTCGGTCATTCAGAAGTACCAGGCCGTCATGAAGGGTCTGACCGTAGACGACCTCATGACCTTCGTCAGCGGGCTGAAGGCGGAGCTCTACGTCGAGGGGCTGGTCCAGGGCAACTTCACCAGCACGGTACACACACACGCACGTACACACACACACACACACACACACACACGCAGGCTCATGACTTTTAATATACACTGAATCTTTCCAGTGAAGGTAAAATGTTTGAGTTGTAATCTCTCATTCTCTCCGTCCAATAGGAGTCCATGGAATTTCTGCAGTATTTTCATCGAGTAAGTATCCTGCTTCCTGTAACATCCTACCTGCTTCCTGTAACGTCCTGCTTCCTGTAACATCCTGGTTCCTGTTACATCCTGCTTCCTGTAATGTCCTGCTTCCTGTAACATCCTGCTTCCTGTAACGTCCTGCCTGCTTCCTGTAACACTGCATCAGTGTTTGATTCCACAATGAGATGTCAAGTCACATCCACTCTCTAAACCGGTTGACAGCACAAAGTTAAACCAGATGAAGACTGTAGGGAACTTGAGTCCTTTACACACTTGATCCTCTGACCTGAGATATTGAACCATGGTCACCAGGTGACGACGTTTTCCCCATAACATTTTGGAAGTAGGCTCTTCATATGAAAGTCATCCATCCATGTGTATTTCACCCCTGCAGTAAGCTGCAGTTCCAGCCTCTGTCAGCAGAGGTCCCTGTGTTGTTCCGGGTGGTGGAGATGCCTCAGAAGCACCATCTCTGCAAGGTCAAGTCGCTCAACAAGGGAGACGCCAACTCCGAGGTCACCGTCTACTACCAGGTAGGACGCCTCGCCGCCCTCTCCGATTCCCACTACCCAACCTGAAATCACAATCCCAACAGAGCTGAAAACGTTCAGTTCAACATCCGTCTTCTCAGCAAAAGTAACTGGGGGTTGCCTTGCTCAAGGGCACCTCGGCAGTAGTGAGAGGGGCTGAGAGAGAACTATTCAAAACTATATTCTTTGCTGCCACAGTTTGTTAGATTCTCTTCAGTACTCCGCTCATATCGTCGTCCTCTGCTGCTGCAGTTTGGTGTCCATCAAGCTTCATCTCATCCAAGACCTGTGGAGTGATTAGTCACTTTTTAAATCTAATTTCTCTTTTTTGTGGTAAATCTCTTTTCCAGTCGGGTCTGAAGAACCTGAGAGAGCACACCCTGATGGAGCTGCTGGTGGTGAGTACCGACCTCCACTATACATATAAATATATATATAACGTCTGAGATACTGGACCAACGTATGTGTCAACTCGACTCAGCTAGCTTCGCTACCAAACTACGCTTCAATCACTAACATTTAAGACCAACAGGCAGTATCCATGCATAAGTGGAGACTAGAAACTGGAACGATGCTTAAGCGTCTGAGGCTCATTATCCCCTCCGTAGACTGCTAAACCTTGGGTGAGATGAGCGTTCCCTACCTGCGTTTCTATAGCTTCCTTCTCATGAAGTATTTACCAATTACAGTCATGTCGCGTCAGTTAGGTGATCTTTGTGAGCAACAGCAGTGTCTACCTTGACCTCTCCGCCTCGGTACCAGGTCAACCTGCGCCCTCGGGGGTCCATGCTCTCGTCACCGTGAAACACATCCAATTCAGGTGAGTTTCCTCCACGTCTTTGCTCGTGACTGTGTATTGCCCTTGACGCACCGAGCTAGTAACGCTCGTGAAAGCTATACTAAAAGCTTGTGATTTGAGTTGTGATGTCTGAGTTCGTAGTATATATATTTATATAAAAGCTGCACCTAAGCTTACTGTTGCCTTGTGTCCGTCTTCACAGATGCACATGGAAGAGCCCTGCTTCGACTTCCTCAGGACGAAGGAGACGCTGGGGTCAGCTGGGGTCTCATTCATTAACACTGAGTATACACAGTCAGGTCACCAGGGTGTTGAGGAGCCCGTCTGAGATACTGGACCAACGTTGGTGTTCCAAACTCGACTTCAGCTAGCGTCGCTACCAAATACTAACGGCTTCAATCACAACATTATAAACCAACAGGCTAGTGATGTCCATCATAAGTGAGACTGAGAAACTGGAACGATGCTTTTAAAGCGGTCTGAAGGACTTCATTACCCAGAAATCAGTAGACTGCTAAATCCACTGGTGGGGGTGGAGATGGAGCAGGTTGCCCACCTGCGTTTCATCACTTCCTGTTCTCTGATGAAGTACTTTAAATTACAGTACAGTAGAATCTGCGTCTCAGTTAGGAGGTGACTCTTCTCTGTTGAGCAAAGCAGCACAGTGATCTGACCTCTGACCTCTCACGCCCTCCAGGTACCAGGTGTATCCAACCTGCAGGAACACCTCGGGGGTCCTGGGCTTCTCTGTCACCGTGGAAACACAGGCCACCAAGTTCAGGTGAGTTTCCCCTCCACGCTCTTTGACCTCTGTTGACCTTGGTATTGACCTTGACCTTGCTACCGAGCTCCAGTTACCGCTCCGTGGAATCAACCTGATCTGAAAGCAGCTTGTGATTCACCGGTCGGTGAGGTCGGTGAGGTCGTAGACTCGTAGTGAAGCATCACACCGACCCTGTGCCTCCTTCCCTCCTCTTGTCCTCTTGTGTCTCCTCTCCTACTACCCTATCTTTTCTCCTTCCCTCTTTCCTTGTCTCCTTTCATCTCTACTATACCTATACCTTTTCCTCTCTACTCTCTATTTGTCTCTCCTCTCTCCCCCATGTCTTCCCCCTTCCCCCTTTCTCTCCTCCTCCCTCCCCTCCTGTTTCTCCCTCCTCTCTTCTCCCCCTCATCTCTCCTCCCTCCCCTCCTGTTTCTCCCTCCTCTCTTCTCCCCCTCATCTCTCCTCCTCCCTCCCCTCCTGTTTCTCCTCCCAGTACTGACTTCGTGGAGGGGAAGATCGAGGAGTTCCTGCTGGGTTTTGGGGAGCGAGTGTTGGGCCTGAACGAGGAGGGCTTTAGGACCCAGGTGACGGCGCTCATCAAGCTGAAGGAGTGCGAGGACGCCCACCTGGGAGAGGAAGTGGACCGCAACTGGTTCGAGGTCGTCACCCAGCAGTACGTCTTCGACCGGCTCAACAAGGAGGTGGACACACACACACACACACACACACACACACACACACACACACACACAGTAATGCATTGAGTAATGGTTGGCTTGTGATTGGTCAGTGTGAACCTGAACCAACCAGATACTAAAATACAACCGAGTCAACTGACTGGAGGTGTGGTCTCAGGTCTGGTCTCAGGTCTGGTCTCAGGTCAGGTCTGGTCTCAGGTCTGATCTCAGGTCTGGTCTCAGGTCTGGTCTCAGGTCTGGTCTCAGGTCTAGTCTCAGGTCTGGTCTGGTCTCAGGTCTGGTCTGGTCTCAGGTCTGGTCTGGTCTCAGGTCTGGTCTGGTCTCAGGTCAGGTCTGGTCTCAGGTCTGGTCTCAGGTCTGGTCTCAGGTCTGGTCTGGTCTCAGGTCTGGTCTGGTCTCAGGTCAGGTCTCAGGTCAGGTCTCAGGTCAGGTCTCAGGTCAGGTCTCAGGTCAGGTCTGGTGTCAGGTCTGGTCTCAGGTCTGGTCTCAGGTCTGGACTCAGGTCTGGTCTCACCCTGACTCCTGTCATCTCTGCTGCAGATTGAGGCTCTGAAGTTCATCACCAAGGAGGAGTTGGTGTCCTGGTTCCTGGAGCACCGAGACGCTGGCAGCAGGAAGCTGAGCGTGCACGTAAGACCAGCCGTGTGTGTGTGCGTGTGTGCGTGTGTGCGTGCGTGCGTGTGTGCGTGTGGTTACACCTGGCGTTACGATGCGGCTTGTATCCAGGTAGATTATCCACATAAACAGGCGTGTAACTCCCACCAGTCTTGGTAGTGACTAACTCCTGCTTCCTTCCTGGGTCGTAGTTACTTATTATTGAATTCATCTTGGTGCGCCTGGCATCTTAAAACAGTCAGAGAAGGAAGCAGGAAGCAGGAAGTTGTCAGGCAGCAGCCGGTGTAGAGCAGCGTGTCTGTATACCGGCCGCATGGCGCCCCCAGGTGTTGGGGGGATGTTTGTATGTGCGTCCTCACCTCTGCCCCCCTGCCCCGTCAGGTGGTGGGTTTCGGGTCGGAGGAGAACGACCCGCCGGACCAGAGCATCACCTGCCCCCCCGACAGCCCCGACACGCCCCCCGCCTCCACCTACGGAGAGGTCTCCAGACTCACCTTCCTCCCGGCCTCCTCCTCCTCGCTGCAGGACGCCGCGCTCATCACCGACATCCGGGCGTTCACCTCCTCCCTCCCCCTCCACCCCTACCACAAGATCCTCAGCTAGGCCACGCCCCCCGGGGACCGACGGGGGGGGGGGGGGGCTGAACACCTCTCTCCAGTCAGAGACCGTAAAGAACAAGTTCATCGTAATGGATCATCAGAGGAAAAACTTTTTGACCATGTTGTAGTAATGCTGCACTCACATCCTCGGAACGAACTAGATAGTACTAGAAAATACTGTCCCCCCAAATACTACTAGAAAATACTGTCCCCCCAAATACTACTAGAAAATACTGTCCCCCCAAATACTACTAGAAAATACTGTCACCCCAATTACTACTAGAAAATACTACTAGAAAATACTGTCACCCCAAATACTACTAGAAAATACTGTCATTCAAATACTACTAGAAAATACTGTCACCCAATACTACAAGAAAATACTGTCACCCCAAATACAACTAGAAAATACTGTCACCCCAAATACTACTAGAAAATATTTAAACCCCAAATACTACTAGAAAATACTTTCACCCCAAATACTACTAGAAAATACTGTCCCCCCAATTACTACTAGAAAATACTGTCACCCCAATTACTACTAGAAAATACTGTCACCCCAAATACTACTAGAAAATACTGTCATTCAAATACTACTAGAAAATACTGTCACCCCAATACTAGAAGAAAATACTGTCACCCCAAATACTACTAGAAAATACTGTCACCCCAAATACAACTAGAAAATACTTTCACCCTAAATACTACTAGAAAATACTACTAGGAAATACTTTCACCCCAAATACAACTAGAAAATACTGTCACCCCAAATACTACTAGAAAATACTACTAGGAAATACTTTCACCCCAAATACTACTAGAAAATCTACTTAAATACTGTCACTCCAAATACTACTCAAAAATACTGTTCACCCCAAATACTACTAGAAAATACAACTAGAAAATACTTTCACCCCAAATACTACTAGAAAATACTACTAGGAAATACTTTCACCCCAAATACAACTAGAAAATACTGTCACCCCAAATACTACTAGAAAATACTACTAGGAAATACTGTCACCCCAAATACTCCTAGAAAATACTACGAGAAATACTTTCACCCCAAAAATTACTCGAAAATACTGTTCACCCCAAGTACTGCCAGAAAATACTGTTCACCGTCACCCTTCAGATATAAGTACTACTAGACCATATGTACTCGAGTGTAGGGGATGATTTAGATCACGACTCGACGACTGTCTGGACTTCTGTTTGTGGTCGACATGACAACGTCTGTTTCGCTGTAAAACAGGAAGTGAGACGATTCAGACGAGTTGAAGGTGTGAACTCTTCCACTTCGCTTTGATCTGTGAGGATGTTTTGACGGTTTTTCCCATGTGATGTGAATGCAGTATAAGAACTCAGGGTTTTGGTTCAAATGAAAATAGAGAACTAAGAAAGAAGGCGGGACATTTCCTCATATCACCTCCGAGTGTTTTCATCTCATGGACGTCAACCATCACCAGTGAGGACAGAGTTTACCGGTTCATGTTCATACTGTCAGATGGCCTGGAGGCCTGGTGGTGGCCGGCCTGGTTTAACTGCTGCTACCAAGGCAAGCGGCGTTCGTTCCTTTGTTCAGCATCAAAGATCATGACTGGTGTGTAGATGTCAAATTAACACAAGTCGTCCCCATGCAAGCTTCTAGATGACCCACGTCTGCACCCACACCAGTTCTGTCGGGACTGGAGATGAAGCTGTTTCCAGTACAGGAAGTGGTGACGTCTCCACCCTACCTTGCCTCTAAAAACCACAGGGCTGCTGGTGTGTTGGAACCAGTCGCCCGCCGCTGTGTCCTGGTTGGATGTACATATGTATTAAAATGGACTGTAGGGTATTGCAGTTTGGTTTTTGTTCCTTGGTACCAAATTGCTTCGTCCTGTGTTTCATATCTTCCCTGTTTGGATTCTCCATTTAGATGCCTGGTGTATGTGCTGTAGGCATGGTGGCTGGTAGGTGTCCTAGTAGGTCCTGTTCATGACGCCCCTCATGAAAAACAGATATAGTAATCGTATAATAACATTTCTAATTTGTCACAGCAGAACTTCACAGTATGTCCCTATAGGAGTGTTGGTACCATAAGAGGTATAAAAGGTGTATTAAAGGAGTAAAAGGGTGATTTTTCCTCAGGGAGGTGGGAGAAGATCTGCTGGACGTCACTATGAAATGTTATGAAGCTTCATCTGTCTGATTTTTCTCATTAAAATGTTTAAATCTGGTGTAAGGGACTGTGGTGACAAAGCCGCTGCAGAAGAGTGGTTTTATAGTTTTATACAACCTCCTTTTTAGGAAGTGGGCGGGATGGGTTCAAGCTCCAGTCTTATCAGTCACAGCGATCATTCAGGTCCAGACAACGAAGCTGAGAGTTGCAGGTTTGATATGAACTCCAGTAAGTTAAATGCATCCACAGCTTTGTCTCGGAGCGAGGAACCTTCAGATGTTGAACCCAGCTGGAGCAGGAAGACTTCAGTGGCATCGGTAGGTGACAAATCAATAATATTGCTCTGGATCTGTTGAAGTATACTGTACTTGGAGGAAAACCGTTCACACAGTCCAGCAGAGAGACGTGTAGTTGTGTAAAAGCTCTTGGTCATTACTGCTCTCATTTAGGCTTTGTAGAGAAAACCACGTTGGTATATTTGAGGAATTTGCAGAAACAAGAAACAAAATGAGTATTGGTGTATCAGCTAGGAGAAACGTGATGCAGAAGACATGTCAGCTAGCATGCTACACACAACCAAAAGCTAACAAGTCAACATACCAACTTTCTAAAGAATCAGTATAGCAGCAACTACTTCCTGATAGTGAGCAACCTGAGAACTATCAACTGTCTTGTGCTATAGAGCCAAATGTGGACCTTGAACTCTGGTCCTGCAGTTATACAAGGTACAACATGAACCTCTATAAACTGACTACATCATCCTGATAGCAAATGAAAGCTCTGCTGATGGCTTCATGCACAAGTCGGTTTGTCCCAGGTTTTGGATCCTGGACTCAGGATGATTTTCAGGATGCAATAATGTGCAACTCAAATGAGAGGGTAGGGTCGAATTTTACCCCAAGATTTTTAACGTATGGGCTCTGGGAGATTACACAACTATCAAAATTGAGAGTAGTATTCTCAAATAAGTGTCTATGTCTAGCTGGTCCCACAATCAGCATCTCAGTTTTGCTGCCATTAAGAAGTAGGAAGTTTAGGGACATCCAATATTTGACCTCTGATAGGCAGGCCTCTAGTTTTTGGAATTGGGTGTTATCGGTTGGTTTGACTGGTATGTAAATTTGGGTGTCATCGGCGTAGCAATGGAAGTTAATTCCAAATTTGCGAATGATGCCATGTCAGCTAGCATGCTACACACAACCAAAAGCTAACAAGTCAACATACCAACTTTCTAAAGAATCAATATAGCAGCAACTACTTCCTGATAGTGAGCAACCTGAGAACTATCAACTGTCTTGTGCTATAGAGCCAAATGTGGACCTTGAACTCTGGTCCTGCAGTTATACAAGGTACAACATGAACCTCTATAAACTGACTACATCATCCTGATAGCAAATGAAAGCTCTGCTGATGGCTTCATGCACAAGTCGGTTTGTCCCAGGTTTTGGATCCTGGACTCAGGATGATTTTCAGGATGCAATAATGTGCAACTCAAATGAGAGGGTAGGGTCGAATTTTACCCCAAGATTTTTAACGTATGGGCTCTGGGAGATTACACAACTATCAAAATTGAGAGTAGTATTCTCAAATAAGTGTCTATGTCTAGCTGGTCCCACAATCAGCATCTCAGTTTTGCTGCCATTAAGAAGTAGGAAGTTTAGGGACATCCAATATTTGACCTCTGATAGGCAGGCCTCTAGTTTTTGGAATTGGGTGTTATCGGTTGGTTTGACTGGTATGTAAATTTGGGTGTCATCGGCGTAGCAATGGAAGTTAATTCCAAATTTGCGAATGATGCCATGTCAGCTAGCATGCTACACACAACCAAAAGCTAACAAGTCAACATACCAACTTTCTAAAGAATCAATATAGCAGCAACTACTTCCTGATAGTGAGCAACCTGAGAACTATCAACTGTCTTGTGCTATAGAGCCAAATGTGGACCTTGAACTCTGGTCCTGCAGTTATACAAGGTACAACATGAACCTCTATAAACTGACTACATCATCCTGATAGCAAATGAAAGCTCTGCTGATGGCTTCATGCACAAGTCGGTTTGTCCCAGGTTTTGGATCCTGGACTCAGGATGATTTTATTAAACCATCCCAGAACTCAGAGGTTGCAAATGAAAGTATTCTTCAGTTTATGAAAAAACAGATCAGATGACAGAGCTGAGGAGGATGCTGTGTTATCTACACTCAACCACTCCTTCCTGGCAGCACACAGGAGAAATGTCTTTTAGTCACCCACCTACCTAATACACCTACATAATACACCCTACTTACCTAATACACCACCTACCTACCTATTACACACTATCTACCTAATACACCTAACTAATACACACTACCTACCTAATACACACTACCTACCTAATATGCACACTACCTATCTAATATACACACTACCTACCTAATATACACACTACTATACAGGGGGTGCCTCAAGGCTCTGTATTAGGACCTATATTGTTTTCCATTTACGTCAACAGCCTTTGCGAAAATTTATCAAATGCTATGTACCACTTTTATGCTGACGACACTATCATCCATTGCTGTTCATCAACTGTTGTACAGGCCTTTGACTTTTTACAGTCTGCCTTTGATATTGTTCAGTCGCGCCTGCAGAAATTGAAGCTGGTCTTGAATACAGATAAAACAAAAGTCATGCTGTTTTCCAAAGCTAGTGAGCCACAAGATCTCCCTGTTTTAACCTCCCATGGAAAAGTACTTGAACTAGTCGCAAGTTATAAATATTTGGGCATTCACATTGATCGCCGACTGTCTTTTAAGTCCCATATCTCAAAGTTAGTTTCTAAGCTCAAGGTAAAGTTAGGTTTTAGAAATAAATCATGCTTTTCCCGTGGAACCAGGAAATATCTTGTGTCATCGACCTTCTTACCTCTGCTAGACTATGGTGACCTCCTGTACATGAACGCTTCTGCTCAATGTCTGCATTCCTTGGACTCTGTGTATCACTGTGCCTTGAGATTTGTCACTGGATGTAAACATCTTACTCATCATTGCACATTGTATGAAAAAGCGGACTGGCCATCCTTATATGTACGCAGGTGTACCCACTGGTTGAGCTTTATATACAAAACTCTCCTTGGTCTGGTCCCTACCTATCTGTGTATATATCCCTTCAGAAATCAAGAACATTATAACCTCCGCTCGCAGGACACGTTGCAAATGAATGTTCCGCGTGTTCGTACTGAGTTGGGCAAAAAAGCGTTTAAGTATGCTGCCCCCTCTGCCTGGAATACTCTCCAGAAAGACTTAAAATTACAAGAACTGGTCAGTTATGATGCTTTCGTATTGATTTTAAAGGACTTAGAACGCGAAAGTATGGGAACTTGTCATTGCTTTTAATTCAGTATCTGTGCCCCCCCAAACCTGCTTTTAATTTCTTGTTATTTTGTATTATGTCTGTCCTTGTGTAGGAACGTATGCTTGTGTCCTTGTGCTGCCCTCTTGGCCAGGTCCCTCTTGGAAAAGAGATTCCTTATCTCAATGAGGTCACCTGGTTAAATAAAGGTTAAATAAAAAAATAAAAATAAAAAAAATAAAAAATAAAACTACCTACCTAATACACACTACCTATCTAATATACACACTACCTACCTAATATACACACTACCTACCTAATATACACACTACCTACCTAATACACACTACCTACCTAATATACACACTACCTACCTAATACACACTACCTACCTAATATACACACTACCTACCTAATACACACTACCTACCTAATATACACACTACCTATCTAATACACACTACCTACCTAATACACACTACCTACCTAATATACACACTACCTATCTAATATACACACTACCTACCTAATATACACACTACCTATCTAATATACACACTACCTACCTAAAATACACACTACCTATCTAATACACACTACCTACCTAATACACACTACCTACCTAATATACACACTACCTATCTAATATACACACTACCTACCTAATATACACACTACCTACCTAATACACACTACCTACCTAATATACACACTACCTATCTAATATACACACTACCTACCTAATATACACACTACCTACCTAATATACACACTACCTATCTAATATACACACTACCTACCTAAAATACACACTACCTATCTAATACACACTACCTACCTAATACACCTACCTACCTAATACACACTACCTACCTATTATACACACTACCTACCTAATATACACACTACCTACCTAATATACACACTACCTACCTAATACACAGTACCTACCTAATATACACACTACCTACCTAATATACACACTACCTACCTAATATACACACTACCTACCTAATACACACTACCTATCTAATATACACACTACCTACCTAATACACACTACCTTCCTAATACACACTACCTACCTAATATACACACTACCTATCTAATATACACACTACCTACCTAATACACACTACCTACTTAATATACACACTACCTATCTAATATACACACTACCTACCTAATCCACACTACCTACCTAATATACACACTACCTACCTAATATACACACTACCTATCTAATATACACACTACCTACCTAATCCACACTACCTACCTAATATACACACTACCTATCTAATATACACACTACCTACCTAATATACACACTACCTACCTAATACACACTACCTACCTAATATACACACTACCTACCTAATCCACACTACCTACCTAATATACACACTACCTATCTAATATACACACTACCTACCTAATATACACACTACCTGCACCGCATGAGGGATGCTAACATGCGCATCGCGGGATGGTACCTGGCCCTGCAGCCATATGACTTCACAGTGCACTACAGGTCGGGGAAGTCAAATGTGGTGGCGGACTGTCTGTCCCGAATGTTGGAGGATTGAGGTACTGTTCTCTTTGGGGAGAGGGAGGAGGAAATGTGACGAAGAGCGCTTCGTCACCTGACGTTGTAAATATGGCACCATGCACTTTTGACTGTTAGGATAGGGAAACACACGCACTTCAATAATTGCACAAGCACTTTAATAGGAGCAACAGCACTTTATTGAAGATTTGCACAATACATTTTATCACCTTGCATTTTGCACATTTGTATGGCTATACTTTGCACTGTTAATTGATGGAATATTTGTCTCCGTATTTATTGTCCTTTTTAGTTATGATTGAATGGCAGGTGCTGTGTAGGCCACGCAGCTCCACCTGGAAGAGAGGGACATGAGAGTAAATATGCAGCCATGTTTTAATTGATTAAACAATGAGCTTAGAGTTAAGCCAGAATAAATGTGATGGTTAATGTAATGTGTAGTATGTTGTTCATGAGTGTATGCAGGTGCAATGAAGGAACATGAAGTGTGTTAACTACTCACCAGTGTCTTTGTCTTCAGGGTGTTCGGGCAAAAGGCTTCCCCAGACAACGGACCCCATGTTTTATAGTTCCGGGGGTAACCAAGTGTAAATTGGGGTGGGGTGGTTTAGATATGTGTATTTTATTGTGGTGAATGTAATGTGGTTTAGTGGGGGTTTGTTTTCATTAATATAAGAAATGAATATGTATATAGGGTTGTGAGAAGGGGTGTGTGTGTATAATTATAGGAAAGCAAAAAGTGTGTTAATGGGTGAGCAGGCAGTGGATCCCTGTCAATGAAGTCTCCCGAGGTCATTAGCCAGGACACAATATAAAAAGGCACCATTTTAACAGCTTGAGGGTTGTGGCTGGACTGATGCCGAGTGGTTGAGATGTGCTCCTGAAGATGGGGAATAAAAACCTCATCTGTTACACATGCCAAACCTGCCTGTGAGTCATTCTATTGCTTATAATCCAGCCGTAATTGTGGTCCATCTTACAAGTGGTGTCAGAAGTTGGGGCCCACGTTACAGCAATGATGACAAGGCATGGGAAGAAAAATGACCAAGAAGAACCAGATGAGGGGCCAAGTGGAGCATGTGCTCCAGACACCATGACAGATGCTAAACAAGAAGATAAGATGGATGAACTAGCAGGCCTGGTGAAATCACTTATGCGAGCACAAACGGAGAGAGACCAGCAAAGAGATAAAGAATCCTCTCGTCAAGAGCAGCGATGGAGACGCATGCAGCATCAAGTCTCCCAAATGCAGCGGCAGGTAAACATGATGACAGAAGAACAAAGAACAGAGCCTGACATTATGGATGAAGGCCATCTATGGGCAGAAATATGTGTCACTAGAATTTGAATTTGAATTATTTATATTTGAATTTGAATTGCTCAACTTGAATACTTGCATTACAATTTTGAATTTGAATCACATACTTTGAATTTGTATTGATTAGCTTGAATAATTGCATTGAAAAACTGAATCTGAATAGCATGTTTGAAACCGAATTCCAATAGCCCTGAAACTGAATGTAATAATATGAACGTAAATTCAAACTATATTCAGTTCTCACATTTCAGATTCGAAATTGGTAATTCAAATTCAACACTCAGACACACACTTCCGGTCCTTGAGGAAGAGCAATCGAGTGCCGATTCACAGAACTCATTTCAGCCAGCGGTGCTCTGTAGTCTAGCAAGCCGTGCTCCTAATGTTACCCTACCGCTAACGCTATTCTGTCATGAAGTGGACTGATAATGAAGCAGTGGTCTTTTTTATTTGATGACTTGTTTGATCGTTTGGTAGCGTGAAACGTATAAGTTGTGAACGAATCGCGAGCGTCCATGCTTTTCTAGCTCCATCAGATGAAGGCAAATGTCACTGTGATAATAACCACTGTTGCCCTAGTAATCTCCGACAACAAACTCGTCCCGTCTGCTTATCGACGACGTATCAGCGTCGGGTTGTCCCAATACTTAGGGAGATATTTTCTAGCCCTACCCTACCAAGGGGTAGGGCCAAGCCGAAGCCGTAGGGGTGAAAATAAGCATTGAGATTGGGCCTAAGAGTCCTAGCCTCATCCATGACTGAGCGAGCTGAGCGAGCTGTAGCCCATTCAATGATGGCGGGAGTGAAGGCGAAGGAGTGCGCTGATTGGCTGAAATTAGTTCTGTGAATCGGCACTCGATTGCTCTTCCTCGAGGACCGGAAGTGTGTGTCTGAGCGTTGAATTTGAATTACCAATTTCGAATCTGAAATGTGAGAACTGAATATAGTTTGAATTTACGTTCATATTATTACATTCAGTTTCAGGGCTATTGGAATTCGGTTTCAAACATGCTATTCAGACTCAGTTTTTCAATGCAATTATTCAAGCTAATCAATACAAATTCAAAGTATGTGATTCAAATTCAAAATTGTAATGCAAGTATTCAAGTTGAGCAATTCAAGTTCAAATATAAATAATTCAAATTCAAATTCTAGTGACACATATTTCTGCCCATAGCCATCGCCCACAAAGGGATGATGATGATGGTGGTGATGACAATGTTGATTCTGATGACTTAGATGAAATGATGAGCCAGACCAGTTGGAATTTTAGACAACAGAGGAAACCCCTTGCCCACAGGGAACCCAAACTGCTGCCATTATCTCCAGATGATGACATTGAACATTTCCTAACAACATTCGAGAGAATGGCCCAGGTTTGTCACTGGCCTAAAGATGGATGGGCTGTGCGTCTGGTGCCTTTACTCACTGGCAAAGCACGCAGTGCTTATGTTTTGATGGACATGAAAGACTCAGAACAATATGAAAAAGTCAAAGCGGCAATTCTGGCAAAATATAAAATTACAGCTGATACCTACCGCAGAAGATTCCGGTCCCTTAAGATTGAGCATGGTGAAACTCCGAGAGAGCTGTATGTGCGTCTGAAAGACCTATTCTGTAAAGCCAGTTAAGCCAGAGAAATCAACAGTGAAAGAACTTTCTGAGACTATTATTCTAGAACAGTTCCTGAGGATTGTCCATCCAGAGCTGGAGATCTGGATCCGAGAGCACGACCCCAAGACAGCCGAGGAAGCAGCGCGCCTAGCAGAAGTCTTCACATCAGCCAGAAAAGGAAGTCGAATTGCCTCCTTCAGCTGGGAGAACCACCAAGCCCAGTCAAGTAAGTCCACTGGGGGTGAACAGGGGTCTGGTCAGCTACGAGGTAGAGGGTTTTCAACTGATAGGCAGTTTACTCCCCAGGCCACAAGCTATGCTAAAAAGCTTCCCCCTCGAACCTCTAGACAAGATGTCAGGTGTTACCATTGTAATGCTTTAGGTCACACAAAACCATTTTGCCCAGCCTTAGGCCACACCAAACCATCTCTCCTGTGTTCTGCTCCAAGGCCAACCACAGTAGGTGCAGTGAGGGAGACAGGTCGTACAGCCCCTGTTCTGGTCAATGGACAGCGTGAGATAGCATTACTTGACTCTGCATGTTATCAGACAGTAGTTTTGTCCAGTCTGGTCCCCAGAGAAAAATGGAGTAAGGACAAATCACAGCTAAGCTGTATTCATGGGGATGAGCATGTTTATCCTACAGCTGAGGTTTATCTGACTGTCGGGGGGCAGACGTTTCTGTTGCCGGTGGCATTAGCTCCAACATTACCATATGCAGTAATTCTAGGCAATGATTTACCCACACTCTACGACCTTATGACCCAGCCAATATGCAAACCTGACAGGAGCAGTGATGAGGGTCAGGGTTCAGTAGCCGATTTTAGTGAGCCACTGAGTGATGCAGCCACATTGCCTGTAAAACCATGTAGTGTAACCACCAGAGCACAAAGTGCAGAGGGAGTCTTCAAAGAGTTGCCTTTCTGTGGGGTAGACTGGGAAGCAGGGCCAGTTAAACCTCACAAGTCAAAAGCACAGAGAAGGCAGGAGAAGCTAAAGGGTTCTTTTAGACAAGGAGCACAAAGCTCTCCCAAACCACCTGAGTTGCTTGAGTTTGAATTTCCCCCAGATCTGAGCACACTTCAAAAACAAGATGCCACGCTGAAGCAGTGGTTTGAAAAGGTGACAGAGGTGGAGGGTGTTCAGACAAATAAGCCAAGCTGCTTAGATGATGTCACCTACATAGTGAAAGAGAGCCTTCTTTATCAGAAAAAGGGAAAAACTGAGGCCTTAGCACTGCCACAACAGTTCAGACAGAGAGTTATGGAGATGGGTCATTCAATCCCATGGGCAGGTCACATGGCGTTCCAGAAAACTCTGAACAGGATTGGAAGCCGTTTTGTTTGGCCAGGGATGTACACTCAAGTCTCTCGGTTCTGTGCTTCCTGTGAAACCTGCCAACTAACCTCTGCTAAAGGAGTAACACGTGCCCAGTTACAGTCTTTGCCCATCATTGACACACCTTTTGAGAGGATAGGCATGGACATTATAGGCCCACTCGAGAAAAGTTCCTCAGGCTATCGTTACATACTAGTTATATGTGATTATGCCACACGCTACCCTGAAGCCTTTCCTCTCAGATCTTTCAAAGCTAGACAAGTAGCAGATTGTCTCTTGCAACTTTTTTCGAGGGTAGGCATACCTAAGAAGGTCTTAACAGATTGTGGGACACATTTTTTGTCCAAACTGTTGCAGCAAGTCTATCAAGTGTTAGGAGTAAAAGGCATTAAGACCACCCCTTACCACCCCCAGACGGACGGGTTGGTGGAGCGCTACAACCAGACATTGAAAAACATGCTGCGCAAGTTTGTGTCTCATACAGGTTCTGATTGGGACCGTTGGCTGCCATACCTGCTGTTCGCATACAGAGAGGTCCCACAAGCATCAACTGGGTTCTCCCCGTTTGAACTGTTGTACGGCCGCCAGGTGAGAGGACCGCTGGACCTGCTGAGAGATTATTGGGAGAGTTCACAGGCGGAAGGAGAAAATGTGGTGGAATATGTGGTAAAAATGAGGGAGAGACTGGAGGAGATGACGGCGCTTGCACATGATCACATGGAGTCAGCTCAACGGAACCAGAAAGTGTGGTACGATCGAAAGGCCAGAGAGAGAGTCTTTCAGCCAGGCCAAAAAGTACTGTTGCTGCTGCCAACCAGTGAAAGTAAGTTGCTGACTAAGTGGAACGGACCATATGAAGTCAGCAAACGTGTGGGTAAGGTCACATATGAACTCTTCATGCCAGACAAGCTTAAAAAATACCAGACTTTTCATGTTAATCTGCTGAAGGAGTTCCAGGTGCGTTCAGAGCCGGTGCACCAGCAGCTTTTGGTCCGTGCTGTGCAGGAAGAGGACACCGTTGACGAGTTCTTCCCAGCCACCACCACGACAACAGAGGTCCCAGAGGTAGACCTATCACATCTGTCTCTCTGCCAGCAGGCAGAGGTGAAACCCCTGCTTGACCCAGAGCTCTTCAGAGAGACACCAGGTTTCACCTCGCTTGTGCAACACAAGATTCGGCTGAAAGGAGATGCTCCGGTGCGTCAGAAGAGCTACAGGATTCCTGAGCGGTTGATTCCGCTGCTGCAAAAGGAAATTAAGCTGATGCTGGAGCTGGGAATAATAGAGGTCTCCTGCAGTGAGTGGTGCAGTCCCATTGTGTTGGTTCCAAAGAAAGATGGTACTCTCA
Organism: Hoplostethus mediterraneus; assembly: GCA_034670385.1. Taxonomy (NCBI): domain Eukaryota; kingdom Metazoa; phylum Chordata; class Actinopteri; order Trachichthyiformes; family Trachichthyidae; genus Hoplostethus; species Hoplostethus mediterraneus. Next base: position 1,247,891 of record JAXDDW010000077.1, on the reverse strand, counting down.
GATTTTGTATTGATTTCAGGTACCTGAATGCAATGTCCAACTTTGACCCATACCCAATGCCTCGGATAGATGAGCTGGTGGAGAGAGTTGGCAGAGCGCGGTACATCACCACACTGGACCTCAGCAAGGGATACTGGCAGGTAGCATTAGCACCAGAGGCCAAGGAGATGACAGCTTTCAGAACGCCGTTTGGTATGTATCAGTTCAAGGTCATGCCATTTGGTCTCCAGGGGGCACCAGCCACATTTCAAAGACTAATGGACCATGTTCTGAGGGATTTGTCTGACTGTGCAGCTGCATATTTGGATGATGTGGTCATTTTCAGCCAATCATGGGAGGAGCATATGGTTCACCTGCAACAGGTGCTGCAGAAAATTGAGACGGCCGGCCTCACCATTAACCCTCATAAATGCGCTGTTGCCCAAAGAGAGGTGGAGTACTTGGGTTACGTCATTGGATTTGGGCAGATTAAACCACAGCTGGGGAAAGTGGAGGCCATCCGATCCTTTCCTGTTCCCACCACCAAGAAGAAGCTGAGGGGATTCCTGGGTCTGGCGGGCTGGTATCGTAAGTTTGTGCCTCGTTTTGCGGATAGAGCTGTTGTGCTGAATGATCTAACCAAAGCCTCTGCTCCAAGCAAGGTTCCATGGACTGATGAGTGTGACAGAGCCTTCAGGGACCTCAAGGAAGCCATCTGCACTCACCCAGTTCTCCACAGTCCTGACTTTGAGAAGCCTTTCATCCTGCAGACAGATGCTTCAGGAGTGGGCCTGGGAGCAGTGTTACTGCAGGAGGTGGAAGGAGAGAGGAGACTGTGGTGTTTCTAAGTCGGAAGCTGCTGGACAGAGAGACAAGGTACTCAACAGTGGAAAAGGAGTGTTTGGCGATGAAGTGGGCCATCGACACCCTCCGATACTATCTGTTGGGACGCCACTTCTACCTGGAAACTGACCATCGGGCTCTACAGTGGCTGCACCGCATGAGGGATGCTAACATGCGCATCGCGGGATGGTACCTGGCCCTGCAGCCATATGACTTCACAGTGCACTACAGGTCGGGGAAGTCAAATGTGGTGGCGGACTGTCTGTCCCGAATGTTGGAGGATTGAGGTACTGTTCTCTTTGGGGAGAGGGAGGAGGAAATGTGACGAAGAGCGCTTCGTCACCTGACGTTGTAAATATGGCACCATGCACTTTTGACTGTTAGGATAGGGAAACACACGCACTTCAATAATTGCACAAGCACTTTAATAGGAGCAACAGCACTTTATTGAAGATTTGCACAATACATTTTATCACCTTGCATTTTGCACATTTGTATGGCTATACTTTGCACTGTTAATTGATGGAATATTTGTCTCCGTATTTATTGTCCTTTTTAGTTATGATTGAATGGCAGGTGCTGTGTAGGCCATGCAGCTCCACCTGGAAGAGAGGGACATGGGAGTAAATATGCAGCCATGTTTTAATTGATTAAACAATGAGCTTAGAGTTAAGCCAGAATAAATGTGATGGTTAATGTAATGTGTAGTATGTTGTTCATGAGTGTATGCAGGTGCAATGAAGGAACATGAAGTGTGTTAACTACTCACCAGTGTCTTTGTCTTCAGGGTGTTCGGGCAAAAGGCTTCCCCAGACAACGGACCCCATGTTTTATAGTTCCGGGGGTAACCAAGTGTAAATTGGGGTGGGGTGGTTTAGATATGTGTATTTTATTGTGGTGAATGTAATGTGGTTTAGTGGGGGTTTGTTTTCATTAATATAAGAAATGAATATGTATATACGGTTGTGAGAAGGGGTGTGTGTGTGTGTGTATATAATTATAGGAAAGCAAAAAGTGTGTTAATGGGTGAGCAGGCAGTGGATCCCTGTCAATGAAGTCTCCTGAGGTCATTAGCCAGGACACAATATAAAAAGGCACCATTTTAACAGCTTGAGGGTTGTGGCTGGACTGATGCCGAGTGGTTGAGATGTGCTCCTGAAGATGGGGAATAAAAACCTCATCTGTTACACATGCCAAACCTGCCTGTGAGTCATTCTATTGCTTATAATCCAGCCGTAATTGTGGTCCATCTTACAACACACTACCTACCTAATATACACACTACCTACCTAATATACACACTACCTACTTAATATACACACTAGCTACCTAATACACACTACCTACCTAATACACACTACCTATCTAATATACACACTACCTACTTAATATACACACTAGCTACCTAATACACACACTACCTACCTAATACACACTACCTACCTAATATACACACTACCTACCTAATATACACACTACCTACCTAATATACACACTACCTACTTAATATACACACTAGCTACCTAATACACACTAGCTACCTAATACACACTACCTACCTAATATACACACTACCTACCTAATATACACACTACCTATCTAATATACACACTACCTATCTAATACACACTACCTACCTTATACACCTACCTACCTAATACACACTACCTACCTAATATACACACTACCTACCTAATATACACACTAAATCAAATCAAATCACATTTATTTATATAGCCCTTAATCACCGTTACAGTCCCTAAGGGCTTCACAGTGCCCAACATGTGAAAATAATAAATGATTAGTACACGACATCCCCCAGCCTTAGACCCTCACAGAGGACAAGGAAAAACTCCCACAAAAACCTTATTGGAAAATTGGGAGAAACCTCAGGAGGGGCTGCTCAGAGAGGGATCCCCCTACCAGGACGGTTGGGCTGCAATAGATGCCGTGTTTGGGCAAGCAGAGTATACACAATATATGAAAGTTCATTTTGGTGGGACATCCACATCTGATGGGGCATCACAGCAACGGCAACTCAGTCAGCGTCATCACAGGACTAGGGGACCATGCAGACGCCAACTCTGCCCAGATAGGAGAACGCAACGCCTGCTCAGTCAGCATCGTCCTAGGAGGCGGGATCACTCGGACGCCAACTCTGCCGGGCTGCAGCCTGGAACAGATAGGAGACACACCCACACACACACACACACACGCGCTCACACAGACAAGCATGACCAGCGTCAGTGGACAGCAGCAAGTAGACCAGAACAATAGGACATGCAGGCAGGATGCTAATATCCATCGGCAGGACCCTGAGCTAGGATAAGCTAACTGGTCTAACCTTACTCTGAGAAGAGACTGAGCCTAGCCTTACTAGACTAGCCTTACTAGGCTAGCCTTACTCTGAGACGAGACTGGGCCACTCCCTCAGGGCTGGTCAAATGACAGAGAGAATAAATGGGTTTTTAGCCTTGACTTAAAGACGTCAATAGAGCCTGCCTCTCTGACTGAGGCAGGCAGACTGTTCCATAGATATGGAGCCCGGTAAGAAAAGGCTGTGTTACCTGCAATTTTCTTTTTGACTGCTGGGATAGACAGGTAGCCAACGTCCTGAGATCTAAGGGCACGTGGCGGTTTGTATGGTATAATCAAATCGGATAAATAGGACGGTGCCATCTCATGTAATGATTTATATGTAAGTAAAAGCACCTTAAAGTCACATCTGGCTTGAATTGGTAGCCAGTGTAATGAGGATAGAATGGGAGTTATATGGTCGAATTTCCTAGTTTTGGTCAGGATTCTGGCAGCAGCATTCTGAACCAATTGTAATTTTTTAGTTCGCCCAGTAGGTAAGCCTGAAAAAAGGGCATTGCAATAATCGATTCTGGATGATACGAAGGCATGTACTAAAATTTCTGCGTCTGCCTCTGTTAGCATGGGTCGAATTTTGGCAATATTACGAAGATGATAAAACGCTGTTTTAGTGATCTCCTTAATGTGCAACTCGAATGAGAGGGTAGGGTCGAATTTTACCCCAAGATTTTTAACGTATGGGCTCTGGGAGATTACACAACTATCAAAATTGAGAGTAGTATTCTCAAATAAGTGTCTATGTCTAGCTGGTCCCACAATCAGCATCTCAGTTTTGCTGCCATTAAGAAGTAGGAAGTTTAGGGACATCCAATATTTGACCTCTGATAGGCAGGCCTCTAGTTTTTGGAATTGGGTGTTATCGGTTGGTTTGACTGGTACGTAAATTTGGGTGTCATCGGCGTAGCAATGGAAGTTAATTCCAAATTTGCGAATGATGCCACCAAGTGGTAGCATATAGATAGAGAATAGCAGTGGTCCTAGGACAGAGCCTTGCGGGACACCAAAGTCCATATTGCAACACTCTGAGGTCATGCTGTTGTAAAAGACGCGATGTGATCTATCAAGTAGGTAAGACCTAAACCAAGAAAGGGCTGATCCCCGGATACCAATATAATGTTCAAGACGGTTCAAGAGTATCGTATGATCAATTGTGTCAAAGGCTGCGCTCAAGTCAAGTAGCAATAGTGCTGAGGTTGAGTTGGAGTCAATAGCTAACAAAAGGTCATTTACCACTCGCGTAAGTGCAGTTTCGGTCGAGTGAAAGGATCTAAAACCCGATTGGAAGGGATCAAGTAGGTTATTTTTTGACAGAAAGTCTGTAAGTTGACTCGCTACTGTTCGTTCAAGCAATTTGGAGAGGAACGGCAGATTAGAAATTGGTCTATAGTTCTGGAGTACTTCGGGGTCAAGGTTCGGTTTTTTCAGTAGTGGCTTGATCACGGCCGCTTTAAAGGCAGAGGGCACAGTGCCAGTGGAGAGCGACTGATTGATCATATAAAGAATGGAGGGTCCTAGGATAGGAAAAACTTCTTTAAGCAGTTTAGCAGGCAGAGGGTCTAGCATGCAGGTCGTGGGTTTTGAAGACAGAGTTAGCTTGGTGAGAGATATGAGAGAATATACACACTACCTACCTAATATACACACTACCTACCTAATACACACTACCTACCTAATATACACTACCTACCTAATACACACTACCTACCTAATACACACTACCTACCTAATATACACACTACCTACCTAATATACACACTACCTATCTAATATAAACATGACTGCTGTGCTCGAAGCATCAGCCTGTCGTTCATGAAAAAACCTCACCCCTTTGTGTGAAGTGGTCCCTTTGTTTTTTGACTGCCAGACCGAAGCCTAGCCTTCATCTGAGCAGTAAATAGCATCATGGAGATCATGCATTACCATGCACTACCCCCCCCCCTTTTTGAATGGGAGTTCCTGCTCTAGTCAGGAAACTCCTAACTGTCCAAACACTTCTGTAACTTTGGCAGAGCCTCATACTCTGCCCTAAGCAATCAATTAACCATCAGCTCTGATAACGGTCCTCTGTTTTCCTTGCACCATCAATGTAACACAATGTCCCATCAGTATTCAAGTCTTAAGATGGATGTTGGTTGGAGCTTACGCCAGATGCTATAGGGGCGAAAATCCCATTCGTTTTTCATGTTCTGGAGTATGCGAATGAACTCATCCTTGCTTAAACTCTCTGACTTGTCTTTTGACTTTTGTGAGTGTGTGGGGATTGGTTTTCATTCTGGGCACTGTGTCCCGTTTCTTTACATATACATCTACCCTTAATGTCTTCCTGACCCCCACCCTTTTTCCAGCACTCTGTTATATCATGCCCCTGTCTCCCACAATTGTGGCATTGCTCTGACTTCTGATATGCACTGATTGCTGCTACCCCCTGATCCTGTCTCCTGGGTCTCTTGGTACTGTGGGTATTGTCACAGTCAGTACTACCTATACGGTCTGCCCATGTCATCATCTCTGTATGTTTCTGTGGTTGATAGCCTGAGTTATTAACTGCAGTTCTATATTTCTGATGTGCTCCTGTTATGACTGGTGTTATAAACGCTGGATCATCTCGAGTTCCAGTCAACTTCCCATACCTGCGATAGAGCTGAAATTTAGTTTCAACATCATTTCCAAAGGTTTCCTTAGGCTTTTGCATTCTTCCTATAAACAGTTGGTACAAATTTTCACTGGTTCCTACAGCTTCAGACACTTTATTTCTAAAGGTATCAATAGCTTTCTCAGTCTCCTCAGTACTGTTGAATACCGTTACAGCCCATGCATCCTTGTTATACTCATCAGTAATGGAACTCCACGCTGTTGCTGGACACTTGGCTTTAGTCAACAGGAACACATCATATGGATGGAGATTACTAACTAGGCAGTATTCATTTAGCTTTTCCCAAAACTCAAGATTCGGGTCCATCAATTTCATGTCTGGCAATTCCTTCAAAAGGTTTCACAGATCACTTCCTGACAGGGGGGAGTGTTGGAGTTGTATTCTGGTTCTAGGTTCATTCTCACCGGTTAGACCTGTGGGCACATTAACAAGTTTTACTGGGGCCATTACAGCTGTTGTATTGAGACCAAAATCGCTGGGGGGAGCAGAAAGTTTAGGTTCTGGTATTTTGGCTACCTGGTCTGGCTTCTGCCATGTACTGGGACAAGGGAAAGTTCCCTTACCTTGACTACTATAGGGGGGGTGTCTATAGCAGCCACATAAACCTTTGTTTCTGGCTTATGGGCTAATTCAGCCTGTAGCTGGTTGATCTTGTGTTTCAATGCATCACACTTGCGTGTTTTGCGTTCTGCCTCTAAAATCATCAACATGTATGCAAACTTGGTCTTATATTTTTTCTTTGATACATTCTTCCACCATTGCGACCACTCCCCTGGATTGTATTGTATTGTAGAAGAGGCCTCCAGGTGGCCTTAGTGTATTGTATTTTAGTGTCATGCCGAGACAAGACAATCTTGCCTTGGCCAAATATACAATTCCCAACAAACCTACCTACCTAATACACACTACCTACCTAATACACACTACCTACCTAATACACACAATTAACTATGCCAAAGCTCTAAAACAAGAATTGATGCAGAGTCTTGTTTTTGTCTTCAAACTGCAGTGTGACAAAAAGTTGGTTAAAAAGTTTCTTTTTTCCAATTTCCATCCCATTTTATATTCTCAAAGCATTGGGGTACACGACCATAATATAGAAGATGTTCTGCGTCCCGCTGGTTGTGGATCCCTGCAGAGGGTTGCAGAAGGGTGAGATCAGATCCAAACTGATCCCTGCGCAGCCGCTCGGCTGCTTCCACCTGATCAGCCTCAGCTGCTTTAGCATGCAGTTTGACTTGTTTCCTTTCCTCCCTCCTCACTCCTATTTTTCTGCCAGTTTGCCCCCTTCTGGTTCTCATCTCAGCCTGATGAATTCAAGCACCAGTTGCCCCTCTTTCAACAACACCCAGAGCAATCATCCTATTAGCAACCACCACCAGCTAACCTGCTACAGACAACCAAAAGCTAACAAGTCAACATATCAACTTTCTAAAGAATCAATAATCACCATCAGTGCTGCTGCTAACCAGCCACGATAACCAGCTACTAGCGAACAATGTCAGCTAACACACTACAGACCACAAAAAGCTAACAAATCATCATTTCTATCTGCTAACTGCTAACTGACCAGTATCTACCAAATCTTTGGCACCTTACTACAGTCTGCACCACTATCCACTTGGCTGATTGGTGGGACAGCTGGGGCCGGCCTATCTACCTTTCCCTATCTGTATGTCTGCATACCTTTACTAGGTGGTCTTCTAACTAACTGACACTCTTCTCTTTACCAAATAGAGCTTTAACAAAGTTAAATGGGTCTTTCTAGAAAGCTTGTGCTTTATCCTTCTATTTTACCTTGGATCTTCTGCTCTCTGAAAAGGAGAAAGAAAATAAAGTCTGTTCAAAGTTCCTTAGATGTTAGTGAGCATTAACTCTTACTTGGTTATTCTTTCATACTCTTATTCTCTGTTTCATTCTTAGTTGATCCAAAATGAGCCACTCAAGAACTGAGCTGTCACCTCGGATTGAAGAATGGACCAAAGAAGATGTCCATCAGTGGTTGATGACACAGGTCAAAGTTCATCAGACTGATGCAGACAAGTTCCTTGAAGAGGAAGTGTTGGGGGAGTATCTAGTTAAGTTTAACAAGAAAGATATTTTGGACTTGGACATAAAACACGGTCATGCTGTCAAAATCATATCTCATCTAGAAAGATGGAAACAAGGAACAAAATCTAAATCTCAGTTCCCAGCGTACGTGGAAAAATGGACAAAGGAGCAAGTTAGCGAGTGGTTACTGCAGCACGCGAAGATATACAGCAAATATGCAGATCGGCTCCAAGAGGAAGATGTTTCTGGCGATTGCCTTGTTTGCTTCAGGAAGCAAGACCTTCTGGATGTGGATGTGAAAAGTGGTCCTGCTGTGAAGATTCTGGCTGAACTTGATGAGTTGAAAAGCAAACTGGAACCAACCCTGCAACCTTCCCCACACAGCAACGCTGACAAGGAAGATGTCAGCGCTGCTCAAACATATCCCCAACCTCAACCCCATCTGGCTCAGGCTTCAGCGACCAAACAGCCAGAATCACTCACAAAGGAAGAAGTGATCAAAGCACTAAAAGAGGAAACTCCAGGAAAGGAGTTACCACCAAAACTACTGACCTTGGGGGCAGAGAGGAAACAATCTGATGGGGTAAAATATCACCCTTGTTTGATTTATCATCTATAAATCATTCTAACCAGCTTGAAAATGTGACCTTTTAATATAGTAAAAGCACTAACAAGACATAAAACACATCATATAGTTTGATTATACATGTATGTTCTATCCCAGTTAAACTTGAGAAAATCTAAGACAATATAGACCGTGAACAGACTGGAGTTGACTTACTATTTTATTGTGTGTTTCTGCAGGTCACAGCTGTGTTAAATCCTCCTACTTTACTCCAGAAAACCCTGGAGGACCTCAAGAAAACGGATCTGAAAGAATTTAAATTCCATTTAAGACATTACAAGACAGCCCAACGTAAACCTATTCCCTGGAGCAAATTGGAGGACAAGGACACCATGGATCTCGCTGATGTAATGATTGAACACTATGGAGGCCATGAGGCATTACAGGTCACACTACAGATTCTTCCCCAAATAAACAACAGTGAGGCAGCTCGTTGCCTCAAAGACAACATGGGTAAGAAATACAATATAAAAAATCTAAAGTTTTATTTCTAATGTGGCCCAAAGAGTTTTTCTTTCATTTTTGCAGCACATTTTGCTGAAGATCTGCAGACTTCTGCAGGGATTTTGTCCTCTAACCCTCTCTCTAAAATACATTTGATTTGATGAAATGTTACTCACTTTCAATTTAATGTCAATATATATGCAATATATACACAATAGAAAGCTTTATTTTTGATTTTCTAAATGACAGTAGTATGAATTAGATGCAAGAATACCTGCAGAATTCTGGAGATTTTCAGAATAAATGTCACAAAATACAAAAGAAAAGTCCCCAGGTTATTTGTGGCCTGGTTATAACTGAATTCACATAGTTTTTACTCTATTACCTAAAATTCTACCAAAATTGCGATTTTTTTTTTACTGTTCCTCTAGGTCAACTGATGCCACAGTGCCATCAGGATGTTTCAAGGAGGGAAGCTAATCAGGGTGACAAATTGAAAAATTTGTTAACTTGTGGTGGGAACTCCCTTGACAACTATGATAGATTTGTTGTTGTTGTGAACAAGAGTGGTCCAGAAGATTTCCAGTTTCTGAGTAAGCTGAAATTGTTCTGTGTACTGGACTTTGACCCCAACTCTGCAGCCCCAGGTGGACTCACAACTGATGTTGTGATGAAGGACCTGAACCTTTACAAACAGACCAGCTGGGTCTTCTGCAATGGGTATTCCAGCAGGCTGCTTCCCTCTTCTGACTCCAGCTCTGTTGTTCTTCAGCAGAAGGACGAAGATTTCATGACAGCTCTTGACATTTTGTGTCTGAATCAATGTGAAAATATCTATGATGAAAACAGTCCAGAGTTTCGGGACTTCAAAATCAAAGTTGAGGAGGAATTCTTCAGAGGAGGCAAAGTCAAATGGTGGAACTTTTACTTTTGTGACAAACGCAAAGCCAAGCCATTCATCAAAAGAGACAAATATGAAAATATCAAGAAAATGATCCAGTCTCAGTCCAAAAAGCCCCAAAACACATGTGTCCAGCTCAATCTCTTTCACGATCCAGGTTGTGGCGGCACCACCTTAGCAATGCACGTGATGTGGGATCTTCGCCAAGACTTCCGATGTGCCGTGCTGAAAGACAACACGTTGCCAAAAGCAGAAGTTGCTATTCAAGTTAGAAAGCTGATGAAGCTCGAAAGCGAGAAATCGTCTCCAGTGTTGCTGTTAGTTGATGATTCAAAGGAAACAGAGAATGCTCAAGATCTTGTAAACTGCATCCGTAAAGTAGTTGAAGAGGATTGCTCGAGCAGAACTGTGGATGGTGCACCAAACGGCCAAGTCATCATCCTTAACTGTGTTCGTTCCCATAGCCCAAAGAAGCAATATCAGCACAATCCAACAGAATGTCAGTACATCACTGCATCACTGACGCAAAAAGAACAAGATGATTTTGAGCAAAAACTTCAAGAACTGAAAGAAACTCATACAAAACCTAAGAACTTTTACAGCTTCATGATCATGAAAAACAACTTTGACAAAGGCTATATAGATGATCTTGTTCATAACACGCTGGAGAAATTTGATATGGCCACGAAGGAGGCTCAACTCTTTGCCTTCCTAGCGTTATTGAACACCTATGTGGCAGAATCTGAAATCTCTATCTCACTCTCTGAGGATTATTTGGGGATGAAATTTGTACACGGTAGAGAGGATAATGTCATGGACAGAATGAAGCCATATTCAGACTTTCTTATTATAGACACACATGAAGAAAGGGGAAGATACAAAGGAATCCGAATCCTTCATCACTCCATAGCCTCTGCAAGTCTTGAAGAGTTGGAGAAAAGCTACAACTGGAAAGTGAGTGAGATAGCAAATGCCTTACTTCGTTGTGATCTGTTCTTCAGAGTTGGAGTTGTAAAACACGCACTCATGCACTTGGACGGAGATGAGAGACAGACATTCTCTCCTCTCATAGAAAAGCAAAATCAAAAAAGTGCACAGACCCTGGCGAGATGTTTGGGCATCAAAGAGCAGGATTTTCCAGAGGCTCAGAAATTGGTGGAAAATGGCAAGAACATCAAAGAAGACCCCTACACAGTCGATACGACTGGACAGGTGAAATCGAACATCCAGAGTGAAAAGCAGAAGACATCCATCCATCCATCCATTATCTCTCACCGCTTATCCTGTTCAGGGTCGCGGGGGGGCTGGAGCCTATCCCAGCCGACATTGGGCGCAAGGCGGAGTACACCCTGGACATGTCGCCAGTCCATCACAGAGCAGAAGACATCATGCATTTCAATTCTATCCACTTCACCTGAGGAAATCACGAGTGAGCGAGCAAACAATCCTGAACTCAATTCGGAAATGGATGTTGAATTCATCATAGCTCAGCTTCTACATGAAGCTGGTGACAGGTTTGGGTCCCAATTAATTGAATCAATGGAAAGACCACACAGGGACCCAATCCGTTACATTTTGTCAAACATAATCAATACTTTTTGTACGTATTTCTCTGGCCGTATTTAATGAAAAGTGGAACGTGATGGATCATCATGTGTTACCTGTTAGAGTTGATCTAGATGTTGACAGCACACATGCTTTGTCAGTAGCAGTAAAATGGATCTTATGAATTATCGTTGTGATTTTGTTCTTTTGTAAAATAATAAAACTTTATTTTAAGATGATATGTGACACAAGGGCCTAATTCCAGAGTATTTGTGGAAAAATATAAGTAGACAATAATAGTGTGAAATATTTAATGGAAATCTCCCTGATACAAAATGTACTGGGTGACAGTTACGACACATGATATTCTGTATTAGGGAGATTTCCAGTAGTAAAGAGATTCAACACAGTTTATTTCTGAGTTGTTTTGCTGTTTTCTGAAGTTGTGTTACCGGTCCATGAGGTTTTACTGAGTGTTAGACTGCAATGAAAGGAGAGAACAGTGTGGTGTTGAAACTTGTTGCACAGCGTGGAATCATCCGTTAGACTAGTTATGTTCTTTTCAGCTGTTTAGTTGGAGTAGCTTCACATACTTTACTTTTGTACGAGCAGGTTATCAATAGTGTGGGAATATAAATGTTCGATGGTTATGTTAACCTGGTTATCTTTCGTCTTTATGAAAAAGTAAAAGTTTCACACTAGTCTGTCCTTGCAGTGATTTAATATGTTGAATTACTACCAACGCCTTCATCCAGCCTATATCATATCATAGGCGGAGCCAGCAGGGTGTCCGGGGTGGCACTGGACACCCCTGATATCTGATTGGCCACCCCGGGTGCCACCCTAAAATTTCATTCGCTATCACTGGCAGTTTGATGCTGATTGACATCTCATTTCACCTCTTGTTGAAAGAAGCGTTTATTTTGACCTTTTTCAAATCGAGGACGAGGAAGAGAGAATATTTCCGTTCCTGTGTCTGACTTCCTGCCGAGCTTGACACAGAAAAAAAGGTTTTGTCTCCAGTTACTTAGAATCTCGTTATCGTTAGGCTGTAATCTCTGTATCAACTCTTTCTCTTTGGGAAACCTTCAACGTGTGAGAAAGGTTAGTTAGTTATCGCTTTGGAGAAATATATAAATATAGAAGAAAATCTCAATTATAGGCCATTTGAATTTTCCCTCTTTATTTGCCCTCTGGGGATCAATAAAGGCGTATCTTATCTTATAATAGTCTTTGTCTGTAATTGTCTGTCTTGGAGTAAATCTGTATCCTTTCACTGCTATAGTTCTAGTGAAGTAACCCTAGTGGACCACACTATCTGCCACATTGAAGAACTCCGGGTTTAGTGAATTATCATTTCTACCTCTAATCATCAATCATAGGATTCATTCATGCTCCTTAGATGCCAGGTTATTACACACTAATGTTCTGTCATGGACTATGGACCCCCTGAAGTAGCCTTGGCCACCCCCGGCCACCCCATGTATGAAACTCTAGCTCCGCCACTGGTCGTGAGGCGTCCCTGATGCCGCGTCGGTTGTCGTCCACTATGTCACACTACACAACATAAACGATCGATTGTTGCACCCTGTCGTTCCCGACTCGACCCGACGCCCTACGTCTGCCGAAACGGGCTGTAATCTCCTGATATCATGTAGTCTGATCCTGCCTCAGACTACACAGGGTTAGTTAACTAACAAGGTTAGTTAAGTATGTCTTCCACTTACACATTCATATATTTTTGTATTAATAGTTGTTTGGTACGTCTGACATAACTCCCAATACACTGTATTGGCTGACTGGCAGGTAGAGGGAGTGCACGCAAATTAAATCTTCCCAGTCTTGAGTTTATATCATAATACTATATATATATTTACTCCTGTAGACACTGTATTAATATGAGATGTGGACCTTGACATTTAAATGTATTGTGTGTTGCTGCATGAGAAGCTAGCTAACTGTTGTGAGAAAAGCATGGTAGCCTTGAGTTAGTACTCGTGTGGTGTTCTCTTTGCAGTTGACGATTACAGAAAATCATCTGGTGCGATTGTTTTGACACAATAATTACCATCTGTTCCATGTGCATTTAAAAAATAAAATGAAATATCATGGCGAGTATGTCTGGTAACAGGTCAGAAATATTCTATACCTAAATCTTCATCACTCCCAGACATGAACTGGACCGTATGTCCACTATATTTAAAATATGATAAAATGTGGATTTTGCAAACTAATATATTAGTATTGTAAAACTACTAAAATCTTTATTCCCAAACGTATTTCCTTCTGTGACTTGACGTGAACTGGTCACTGACACGTTTGATTCAATGTTTGTTTTCTAATGAATCATCCAGATCTACTTCCTGTGAGGTCAAGAGGTCAGAGAGCAGAACGATTCATTCATTTTCATTTTCTGTCGCTGAAAGTGTAAATTGCCTCTTTTCAAAGGTAGACAACTTTATTCAGATGGACAAATAATTGAATAATATTGATTTTTCCCACCACAGTGGTCAATAACGTTTCCAAAAATGATGTGGTTTATTATTGTTATGAGACAAAATGCTGGATGGATTCTACCAGTTTCACCAGAAGATGAATTCCTGCTGTAATCTGAAGTCTCCAGAGTTTATTTAGAACCTGAACGGGGAAATGAGTAAAACAAAGCTTCAGGAACCGAATCCAGTTTGTGTCTCTTTATTATGACAGAAACATGGAGGCTGACGTACAGAGCCGCCTGGACACTGAGATGCTCCACGCTACGACGTCATCACGTCCATCCTTTCTGTCTCAGTGAGTGTGCGCCGGCGCCGAGCAGATGAAGGCGTGTTCGGTGTGGGCGGAGCAGCCGGCGGACGTCCAGCTCCGGGGGTTTTCCACCAGCACGCAGTCATCGGACCCGCTCCGGTCCGGCGGCGCCCCCTTCAGGCTGGAGGATGACACCGAGCTGCCGTCGGGCCACGCCCAGCGTCCCGGACCGCCGCTCAGCCCTGGGAAACATGAACACATGGAGTGAAGAGGATCATCATCATCATCATCATCAGGACCAGATCAAAGAGGGGAAAGCTGACAAAGTTCTGGGGAGGGGCTTACCAGTCCAAAATGGCTTCCTCCCTGCAAACCTCCAGAGCCAGGCCACGCCCCTCTGGGAGCGCACGGTGGTCAGGCTGCTGCCAAACCTGACCAAGAATAGTTACTATTAGTGAGTATTACCATTAGAGAGTATTACTATTAGTGAGTATTACTGACTAAACACTGAATACTTAGTTTGGGAGTTTTTACCATCAGATGGTGAAATTATTAAATATTGGATATCCGTATCAAATTACACATATCGGTTGAAGCTATCTATCTTTATGAGTGTGTGTGTGAGTGTGTGTGTGTGTGTGTGTGTGTGTGTGTGTGAGTGTATGGTGGGTGGATAGGGTCTAAAATGAACTCAGGAGAAGCCAATAGCGTCTATACGTCTACTGAGGTTGTGTGGCCATGAGAGGAGAAAACATGACAGACTTTAGATGCAGACGGAACATGTAAGACAAGTGGACTAACCACTGTACATGTGATCCACACATGCATTTACAATACACATGTGCATCAGATGTGTGTGGGTCAACGTGTGAATGTGTGGGTGAACATGTGGGTCAATGTGTCAACATGTGGGTCAATGTGTCAACGTGTGGGTCAACACGTGAACGTGTGGGTCAATGTGTCAACGTGTGGGTCAACGTGTCAACGTGTGGGTCAACATGTCAATGTGTGGGTCAACGTGTGAACGTGTGGGTCAACATATGAACATGTGGGTCAATATGTGAACGTGTGGGTCAACATATGAACATGTGGGTCAATATGTGAACGTGTGGGTCAACATATGAACGTGTGGGTCAACATGTGAACGTGTGGGTGAACATGTGAATGTGTGGGTCAACGTGTGGGTCAACATGTGAACGTGTGGGTGAACATGTGAATGTGTGGGTCAACGTGTGGGTCAACATGTGAACATGTGGGTCAACGTGTGGGTCAACATGTGAACGTGTGTGTGAATGTGTGGGTCAACGTGTGGGTCAACATGTGAATGTGTGGATCAACGTGTGAAGGCATGGGTCAACGTGTGGGTCAACATGTGAACGTGTGGGTCAACGTGTGGGTCAACGTATGGGTCAAAGAGTGGACGTGTGGGTCAACATGTGAACGTGTGGGTCAACGTGTGAACGTGTGTGTCAACATGTGAACGTGTGGGTCAACGTGTGAATGTGTGGGTCAATGTGTCAACGTGTGAACGTGTGGGTCAACGTGTGAACGTGTGGGTCAACGTGTGGGTCAATGTGTCAACGTGTGGGTCAACATGTGAACGTGTGGGTCAATGTGTCAACGTGTGGGTCAACGTGTGGGTCAACATATGAACGTGTGGGTCAACATGTGAACGTGTGGGTCAACGTGTCAACATGTGGGTCAACGTGTGGGTCAACATATGAACGTGTGGGTCAACGTGTGAACGTGTGGGTCAACGTGTCAACGTGTGGGTCAACATATGAACGTGTGGGTCAACGTGTGAACGTGTGAACGTGTGGGTCAACGTGTGGGTCAACATATGAACGTGTGGGTCAACGTGTGGGTCAACATATGAACGTGTGGGTCAACGTGTGAATGTGTGGGTCAACGTGTGGGTCAACATATGAACGTGTGGGTCAACGTGTGGGTCAACATATGAACGTGTGGGTCAACGTGTGGGTCAACATATGAACGTGTGGGTCAACGTGTGAATGTGTGGGTCAACGTGTGGGTCAACATATGAACGTGTGGGTCAACGTGTGAACGTGTGGGTCAACGTGTGGGTCAACATATGAACGTGTGGGTCAACGTGTGAACGTGTGGGTCAACGTGTGAACGTGTGGGTCAACATGTGAACGTGTGGGTCAACGTGTGTGGGAAGCTTGTGTCTGACTTTGTCTGTGACTTACGTCTGGAGAAGCGTTTGGAGTGTGTGTGTGTATGAATGTGTGTGTGTGTGTGTGTGTGTGTGTTTACAGCAGTGAGCAGCTCCGCTGGGCACTGCCCCAGCTGGCCAGTCCAGGACCGAGGAGAAAACAGCGCCTCCTGTAGTGAGTCCAACCATCAGGACAGGAACTGCTGACGGACTTCCCTGTCTGGAAAGACAGGAAGTCAGTAGTTAGCAGGAGTAGAGGTATCAATACTAGTAGTAGAATTACTAGTAATTATACTGCTACAACCAGTAGTAGTAGTAGTAGTAGTAGTAGTAGTAGCATTTATTCCAGTTGTTTAGTCTAAATATAGTCTTAGTCTGCTAGCGTCTCTGTGTCTCCCTACCTTGCTCTGGCGTAGTATTGGGTGTGGGTTGGGTGCTGGGTTGAGTGCTGGGTCTGGGTTGAGTGGGTTGTCCATCTGGGGTATGTCTCCCACCCGGAGCTCCTGCAGGAGGCTCCACCCAGCAGCACCCTGCTGCACCTCCTCCAGCCGCAAGGGAGTCAGACTGTGGAACTGAGGGAGGAGAACCACAGTGACACAGCAGCAGCCGTCTGGTGTGTGTGTGTGTGTGTGTGTGTGTGTGTGTGTGTGTGTGTGTGTGTGTGTGTGAGTGAGACAAGCTGATGGTTTCTTACCGTCCAGACCTTCTCTTCAGTCCTCGTCTCTCCTGACAGACGGACCTACAGCATAAAACACCGGTGGGTCTCAACATCTATAATTATTAGAACTTCATCTGTACAGAACTAAAACCCAGTTAGCAAAGTGCTTCACGGCCAGCAGGGTGGAGGTGTGAGGAGCTCTAACTGTCCTCAGTACAGATTAGAGTCACGTTTCAAACGGTGGACATCCGATTTTGGAATGAAAGTATAAAATATATTTTATTCCAAAATGACAAGATGGGCAATAATCTGGTGAATTTATCAAATTGACTTCAGGATATTTTTAGTCGATCTCACTGCAGATCCTTTTCATTTAATTTCAATAACTTGATTCCTGTCACTATGACGTCTTAAAGAAATCATCAACTAATTTAATCTTGACACAAGACTCGTTTTAAGACATCTCAGTTTAAGACACTTCTCTTGTTTCAAAATGTTGAAACAAGTTACAAAATGCCAGTGAGAAGATCTGACTCAAACTGTCCTGAAATGAACCTGATAGGTCTGGACGCAACATGAACAAATACAGTGAGAGATCATGAAGAAACACCAACCCTGGTCACTGGTCCTGCAGGTCTGACCCCGCCCCCAGTGCTCCCAGTGCTCCCAGTGCTCCCAGTGCTCCCAGTGCTCCCAGTGCTCCCAGTGCCCAGCGGTCTGGTGTGGTAGTGGGTGTGGCTGTAGCTGGGGGCCGCCTGGTCCTGCGGCTCCCCTTCTCCGTAGTCCAGGTAGGGCCGGCGGTGGGGGACGTCGCCCCGGGGTGGGTGGGGCTGGTTGTCCCACAGCAGCTCCGCCTCGATGTCGGTGACGGGGTCCTCCTCCTCCGGCCCGGGGGGGCGAGAAGCAGGAGGAGGAAGAAGGGGGGCTCGCGTCTCGTCCTCCTCCACCCTAAGGTCCTCTGGGTCGCACCTGCCTGGTGGTGGTATTTAGTATTAGTGGAGTATAGAGGCTTTCAGGTGATGTAGCCCCGCCCCCTCTGGCGGCCATGTTGGAGGTCCTGGTTGTGTTTCTGTTCGTCTCAACAGAATTGAATCTTCATGGTTCATTTCTGTCTATTTCTACTGAACTGATCATTTCATCACTGATCCATCTGATTGATTTAGTGTTTAGATCATGTAGCTTGTTAGCTAGCTAACCATAGTATCTGGTCAGCTAACCATCACTGTCTTGTTGTTAAAACATCTGGTTAGCACACTAGCTAACTTAGATAGTAGAAGCTAGCCTTAGCAGTGGCTAGTAGTCCCATGTTAACAGTAACTAAACTAGCCTGCTGACTAGTTAGCTAGCTACCAGTTAGTTCAGGTGAACTAGCTGACTCTTCTCCAGCTCCAACTCAGAGTGTTTTGGAGTAGAGACTAGGGCTAAAGACAAGACAGTTTACTGAGTCACAGTAACCTACATTTGGAGACAAATCTACCTGATCACACTGATCACTTTTACTGAGAACGTTACTGGATGATCTACAGACACACCACAACAACCTGGTCCAGACAGTACTGACACATTACTGACTAACATGATGGATCAGATGGTTGGTAGGTTGGTGAAGGAACCAAAAGTCTGTATAGATTATTATTATTTAAGGTGGTTCATGTGTGAAGCCTCGTACCTCCTCTTGGGTCGATGATCTCCACGCTAGCCGTGGCCCTCTGGCCCAGGACGGCGTTGTTGGGGTCCTTCAGGGTCACGCTGAAGGTCTCGTGGTTTTCCTCCAGTCCGTCGTCGGTCAGGTAAATATTCCAGGTTTTCAAACTGACTCCTAACAGGATGAGGAAATCACCATTAAATAGGATGATGGACAGGAGGGACATGATGTAGAAGGAAGTCATATTAGTGGAGTAGAGTAGAGTAGAGTTAAACACAGCTCAGCACAACAGAGAAGAGTCAATTCAATTAGAGGAGAGTACAGTAGAGTAGAATGTAGTCCTGTAGAGCAGAGTGGAGCAAATAGAGTCAAATAGAGTAGAGTCCAGTAAAGTCCAGTAGAGTCCAGTCGTAGAGTCAGTATAGTCCAGTAAAGTCCAGTAGAGTCCATTCGTAGAGTCAGTATAGTCCAGTAAAGTCCAGTGAAATCCAGTGAAGTCCAGTGAAGTCCAGTAGAGTCCAGTAGAGTCAGACCTGGGTCAAACTGGATCAGACTGGCTGTGCTGTGAGTGAAATCTCTGCCAGGTTTGGCCGAACCTTCAACCACCTGCAGACACAATGATGCACTGGATCACATACAGAGCATGTACTGTAGTAGTACTACTAGTACTACTACTAGTACATACAGGGCCTTTAGTCTAGTAGTATTACTACGACTACTATTAGTACTACTACTGATGATAATAATAATAATGGTTCATTTCAAACTTTTTCTACAGATTATTTCAGCTTGTTTGCCTTCATCAGTTGTTTGAAGGCAGAGAGACAGGGAGGATTGTGGGAAACATCTCTACTTCATCTCTCATATTTAAACACATAAACAAGCTGTCAATATCAGAAAGATCAGAGAAGTCTATATGCTTTAATGTTCCATCGCCTCAAATCCCTACAGGAAGTGAATCTGAGTTGGACTCGTACCTGGATGGCCACATAAGCCGGGTCCATGCTCTTCCCGCTGCGTTGGATCTGGATCTGCAGAGTCCCTGCGGTCTCACAGACCCGGTAGCAGGACGCTGACAGCTCCACTCGAGACCACGACAGGTCCAGTCTGCAAGGGAAGCTCGCCTGAATCCTTCATGTACATCAGCTGAATGACCTCACCTTGACCTCAGTAACAGACCGGGAGAGAGACCGGCACACTGCAACAAACCATCTAAACAAGTCCTTTAACCTGGTAGAGTCTCTGAAACTCCACCGGTATCAAGATGATGTCACTTAGAGGAGAATACATTTTGACTCGGAAACCAGTGGAGTTATCTCACCCAACCGGCAAGAGGTCAAGGGTCAGAGGTCGCAAATATTCCAGTGACCCTAGAATGATGCTGCGATTCGGTGAGGACTCGATGTTTCCTTCAACCACTTGTTGAGATGTTAAGATGCAGTGTGACGATGCTGTAGGTTTAACCACTGACTTCAATACTGATACTGATATTTTGGGATTTAAACTGATGATAGATGATATTTTGAGCCGATATTAATTATCTTTGCATTTTTTAAATCACATCACTGACTGGCCAATAACCCCGTTTTAATAAAAGGCCGATATGGGCCCCAGATATGGCGACCCCTCTATCCCCGGTTTCAACACGTGGTCTTTACATCTCCGGCAGCATGGTGTTTCCTGCCGGGTCGGTGAGGCGGAACTGGAAGCTGTCCCCCGTCACCTCCATGTCCGCTGGGACAACGAACACCACGGCCCGCTGGTCCACGTCCCTCTGGGTGAAACGACCTTTGATGTAGGCTCCTGGTGGGACAGGAATACAGACCCCCCCCCCCTCGTCAGCCAGACCCAGCACCGACCACCCAGAAAGCTCCGACGGACACACAAGGCAACCGTAAACATGTCGACCCCCCGCGAATGATGCGGTCCCCCTCTGGGCCAATCAGTATGCAGCAAGGCAAACGCAAGCATTAGTGAGATGCATCACTAACCCAAGTTTGGTCAAAATCAGATCAGTGGTGTCTCAGATGTCGCGTGACGGACGAACTAACAAACAAACGAGTGATCGATTAGTTGGAGCTTGTGGTGAAAACCCCCACTGGCCTGCAGATGGCGCTGCAAGACAGTAGCCCATCTTTCTACTCCAAACCCTCAATATAAGATTAGAGGTGTTAGAGATCTGTATCCACGCTGTCATCACTTAACATGACTATATTACTGCTGTCAGCTAACGAGCACTAACAAGCACAAATGGGCACAAACAAACTAACGAACACTAACGAGAACACTAACAAGCACAAACAAACTAATGAGCGTTAACGAGAGCATTAACAAGCACAAACAAACTAACGAACACTAACGAGAGCATTAACAAGCACAAACAAACTAACGAACACTAACGAGAACACTAACGAGAACACTAACAAGCACAAACAAACTAATGAGCGTTAACGAGCACTAACAAACTAACGAACACCAATGCAGTGTTCACATCGTATCAGAAGAAGAGAAAGAGACAGTGTTTTGTTGCTACAACCTGGAACGTTTGTGTGTTTAACTCGTAGGAACGCCCACAACCCCAATTAGGAGTTTTAAATCAACCATAAACGAACTGCAGCAGACATTACTACTCGCTTTTCGTAATTAGAGTTGGTTGTGAATATAACCGATAATTTGGATGTTATTAAATCCGATTTGACTTGAATGCGGCATAAGCTAGTTTTCACAGTGCTAATAACAGTCAAGCTAGCTCCCGGTCACCCGGCCTGCCTGTGAGGACGTTCTCCAGGTAGCCGAAGTGTGGAGGCCTGGTGATGGTGAACTCCAGCTCCTGGGTGGGGCTGTCGGGGTCGGAGGCCTGGAGGTGTCTGGAGGTGATGAAGATGCCATAGCGGCCCCCCTCCATCTCCACCACTGTGCTGGGGCTCCGCCTGGTGGCCAGGCTGGGAGGGGTCCGGTCCACACGATCCACCTGAACACCGGAGCACATGTTGGAATAAGATGAGGCAAGATGAATAAACACTGAGGGGGTATGAATAAGAACAGTAAACATGTAAAGAACATATTGGTTGAAACGTATGTCTATTATTCTATTATGTTCTGCAGGCCATTAAAGCGGCGCTCAGCTCCAAGTGACGGCGAGGGGAAACTATTTGCAGACTTAAAAAACCCAGAAATCCTGTCAGCGCCGTCTGGTCTGTGATGCTTCACACCAAAGAAAACCAAAGAGACGAGAGAGGAAAAGATCGTTGGTGAGTCCAGCTCTTCTGGATTTCTCTCTTCAGTCTGGATCGGTCACTTCCTGTGTTTCCCACCAGTGACCAAACCGACACCAGGATTTAATTTGGACCAATAGGGTGAATCTATGGGACGGGACGCTTTGCTGCAGCATCACTTCCTGGTTTACAATCAAACTAGAGCAGATTGGGAAATACGTTTTTGCTGCTCCATAGTGCAAAATGGCCATAATGGATCTGGTGGGTTGATAGGGTTAATCAATACCAATGACTCAACTGTAGTTTCCAGTCTGTACTCCCACCCCCAGAGGTCAGAGGTCAGAGCAGCAGCCCTGGAGCTGGTAGGGACTCAGCTCCTTGCTCAAGGACACTTCAGCAGGTCTGGGGTTTTGAACCCAGGTTCTCTGGTCTCTCTAATCGCCCCCCCCCCCCCCCCCAGTGACAGCTCCCCCTGCTGGACTCTAGGTGTCAGTAAGTCAATGATGTTCTATATTTGTACAGTTTAAGCCTCCTGTGTAACAGAAGTACAGTTCCACCGTATTGCCACTGGAGGGCGCTGTAGTCATGTGTAATAATCAGCCAAGCCTGAGGAAGTCTCTCCCTGCCTATTAAAGACGTTTTGAAAGCGTCCATGATACCAGAGTAGCAAGATTATTACTGAAATATAGAAATTAAACTTTCGATTCGTTGCTTCGTAGCAGCTCGTCTTTCTGGCTCTGATCCCATCTCACTAATTCTCTTTTTCCTCAGTGATTTTGGCGACTTCAGAGTCTTCTGGTCAAACCGCCCAGCGCTCTGCAGCACGCCGAGGTGTGTTTCACATTATTTATGATGGCTGTGAATGCACACACACATACCCCCCCCCCCCCCCCCAACACCAAACAACCCAGTAAACACTGAAACACAAGCACACATACCGATACACTAAATACCTTCACACACACACACACACACACACACACACACACACACACACACACACACACACACACACACACGTTCAAATCCTTCGTTACCAAACATGCAATCGAATCACATGCAGCCTAGTTTCCCCCTCAGAGGCTCAGGACAGTCAGTCCAGCCAGCATGTTAGCCGCCTGGCTGGCCATTCCCCTGTGTGTGTGTGTGTGTGTGTGTGTGTGTGTGTGTGTGTGTGTGTGTGTGTGTGTGTGTGTGTGTGTGTGTGTGTGTGTGTGTGTGTGTGTGTGTGTGTGTGTGTGTGTGTGTGTGTGTCCATCCTGAGGCCCAGAGCAGGTAGCATGCAACGGGGAGGGCTGGGCCTACCTGCTCCTCTCTGCCTGAAATATTGATATCCTGTTCTGGTGATTCAGGTGAGGTCAGCAGCAGAAAAGAGCTCGGCTCCCGGAGCCACGTCACCAGCAGCCGCTAGTCAAGAGGTCAAGGGTCAAACCCAAAGCACCCTGACCAGAATTACACATGGTGTAGTCCCCTTGGTACCCAGAACCCTCCAGCAGGACTTTAACTGACCACCCAGCCTGTAACCTGGAGTTGTTTTCTGATGACATATCTGTTGATCAGGTTATTGATCAATACTGATGACTCCAGTGGCCATCTTGGATTTCATTACATTGTCTAAAAGGTATTTTGTGTGTAGCAGATGGAAGTCAAGTGAAGGATTAATATCCTGTTTGGAAAAGTGAACTTCCTCACATATTCCTACGCTGAGAGATTACCTGAGTTGAGTTAAAGTGTGTGTGTGTGTGTGTGTGTGTGTGTGTGTGTGTGTGTGTGTGTGTGCTGTGTGTGTATCACCTGTATATTAAAGACAACAGGCTCCTCCCTCAACTGGCCGTACTCCAGGTATCCTCTGTTGTTTCCGTCTGTCGGCAGGAAATAAAACCTGTCAATCTCTGCCGGGCTGCCCAGGGCGTGCTGGTAAGCCAGGTTCAGGTTGTCCACGTCGGTCTGAGTGAACCTCAGCGGCGACAGCGGCAATCCCTTCAACAGGAGTTTGCCGTAGCGCGGCGGCTGCGTGACGATGTAGGTCAGGTTCCCCGCGGTGTCGGGGTCGGTGAGCTGCAGCTGCTCGGCGGTGATGGTCGCCACGGCGCCATCTTGAAGCCGGAGGCCGGCGTTGCGGCTGAGGGAGGGCGGGATGCGGTCGCCGTGCTCGATGGTGAAGTGGAGGGTGCCGCTGCGGGACGTGTCGCCATTGCTGATGATGAAACTGTGGGGAGGATAAAAAAATAAAGGAAATGGAAGTGAAATGTAGTGAGAAACAGAAAAACAAAAATGAGTAAAGTCAGTTAGGGTGAAAGCAACAATCCTCCTCATGTTCCTCCAGATCTCTGTCCTCTCTCTGATCTCTGGACCTCAACATCCTCAACCTCAACCATCATGAAGCTTCTCCATCTGCTGCTCTCAACACTCGGTGTAGGAGACAGGAAGTGATGCGTTTTACGTTTCAACAGAAGAAGAACTGGGTAGTTCGCATGAGCAGCGATAGCCACCGTGGCTGAACAGACAGAGAAAACAGCGCCACCTACAGGAACTCAAACTCCATCAACAGGAAACCCAAGGAGGAAGACGTCACAGTACTGGACACACTGTTTGATTGACAGGTGATCTCTGGGAAGAGCAGTGAGGAACACCACAGTGAGGAACACCACAGTGAAGAACACCACAGTGAGGAACACTACAGTGAAGAACACCACAGTGAAGAACACCACAGTGAGGAACACTACAGTGAAGAACACCACAGTGAAGAACACCACAGTGAGGAACACTACAGTGAAGAACACCACAGTGAGGAACACTACAGTGAAGAACACCACAGTGAGGGACACCACAGTGAGGAACACCACAGTGAGGAACACTACAGTGAAGAACACCACAGTGAGGAACACTACAGTGAAGAGCACCACAGTGAGGCTGGGAGACGAAGATGGAGACTGGATAAAGAAACACCAGCGTCTGGCAGATGACGACATCTATCGTCATATTTTCCGTTTTTTTAATTTGATGTGTTATTTCACATGATCAGAACAATAACGGTCAATATGATCAATACGTCTAATAATCAATCCCATAATAACTTTCCCTCCAGTAGCGGCTTCCAGTCATCAATCACTCATAAGTGCCTGTTTCCCTTTTGCAGCCTTGGTGAGTCTTGGTGTGTGTTCACACGCTACCGGGACAACTGACAATGCAGCGGCCCTGAAAAAGGAGATGTGCGCTTGTGTGTGTGTGTGTGCGTGTGCGTGTGCGTGTGCATGTGCGTGTGTGTGTGTGTGCGTGTGTGTGTGTATACATGTGTGCATGTGTGTACAGATTTTAGCCCTCAACCCTCTGCCAAGACAATCTGCCTCTCGGCCCTGCAGCTGACAAACTGCCCCGGGCCCCACCAGCAACCACGCACAGCACACCGGCCACTGCACGCACACACACACACGCACACACACACACACACACACACACACACACACACACACACACACACAGAGGCAGGTCCTGGTGTAACATCTGGCTCCAGCATCGGCCATATTTGCTGGGTGGCGGTGCCCAGGGACGCCCGTCTGCCCGGCTCTCTGGCCACCATGCCAGCCCTGTTGTTATTCTCCTAATAACGCCCATTCATCATCTGCTGTCACCGCAACACACCGCTAGCGGAGAGGCCGAAAACACCTTCTGCCCAGCGCCTGCGCCAGGACGGCACGCACGCACACACACACACACACACACTCACACACACACACACACACACACACACACACACACACACACACACACACACACACAGACAGGTGTATGTTCAGGTGTGGCCACATCTGAGTCGCCGCTGCCATAACTGCCTCCTCCTTTGTCCAAATACAACACACACACACACACACACACACACACACATATATACACACACACACACACACACACACATATATACACACACACACCTAATTATTTTATCATGGTAATATTCTAACAGTTAATATGATAACATTCACTACTATACTACTATACACAAACCTGTGAAATAAATAAGACTGTGGATCCCAGAGAGATCGGAGGATCATTCAAATCCAATCCAGTCACTTTGTCCCTGAATTTAAAACACATTCAAATAAAGTTTTATTCGCCAACAAGACGTCAGATCAGCTCTGCAGTCTTCTGAGGTTACAGCGGTGAATACAGGCTTTCACGTGATCTAGCCCCGCCCCCTCTGGCGGCCATCTTGGAGGTCCTCAGCTCTGATCAGCTGATTGTGTTTCTGTCTCAACTGAATTGAATCTTCATGGTTCATTTCTGTCTGTTTCTACTGAACTGATCATTTCATCACTGATCCATCTGATTGATTTAGTGTTTAGATCATGTAGCTTGTTAGCTAGCTAACCATAGTATCTGGTCAGCTAACCAACACATCTGGTTAGCACACTAGCTAAGCTAATCTGATTTAGCCGGTTGACTGAGCTAGTTGGCTGGTTGGCTGGTTGACTCACTGGCTGGTTGACTGTCTGGTTGGCTGGTTGGCTGGTTGACTGGTTGACTGGTTGACTCACTGGCTGGTTGACTGTCTGGTTGGCTGGTTGACTGGTTGACTCACTGGCTGGTTGACTGGTTGACTAGCTGGCTGGCTGGCTGGCTGGTTGACTGGTTAACTCGCTGGCTGGCTGGTTGACTGGTTGACTGGTTGACTGACTGACTAGCTGGCTGGCTGTCTTGGCAGTGGCGGGGCTGCTGGCTGTGATCTGACCCAGCAGTGGGAGCAGCCGGTCAGGGTGGAGGGCTGGGTGACAAACCCTGGGTCTCCAGACTCACAGAGGAGAGGACAGGTCAGCCGCACACTCTCTGCCTAGGTCTAGGTCTCTCTCTCTCTCTCTCTCTCTCTCTCTCTCTCTCTCTCTCTCCCCCCCTCCCCCCCCCAAAAGCATGCCTCCTGCCAAATTGGCTGGAAAAGCACATAAACATACTCTAGCAGAAAAAAGCCTGTCGTCTCTTGACGTTTATTTTTTTCTCACTCTCTCTTCTCGGTGCCCAGTTTTTCGTGGGCCAAATATTGTGTGATACTTTTTTGGTCGCGGCGCTGCCAGAAATATCCTCTCACAATATGTAGGCTAATAATGCGCCATTTATTCTACGAGGTGTGCATCGTTTCATGCTGTGCTGCAAAATAGCATCACTTGACTGAAAGGACAAGGAGTTGACAAGGAGTCAAAGAGGACAACTTCTCAATCTGTTGTATTACGTCGTAATCTGTCTACAACTTTGGTTTCATAGATATAGACTACAGGTCAGATCTATCCATCAGGTAACAGATCACCACAGACCAGGACTGCTGGGTGGCAACATAACAAACTCAGTTAACACCAAGATGAGACAAATGGCTTTTTGTCCTATTTATCAAATTCACCTCCAGAGAATCAGCCACAGATCAGCTCATTGATCTACTCTGATCACAACAACAGATCTCCAGATGATCTGGAATGAGAGACCATGAGATCAGAGGAAGATGTCAGAGAAAACTCACCATGATGTTTTATGATCCTTCTTCTCAAACAGCCAGATAGTAGGAGCTGGTGACCATTATATACGTCAACATCTTCACATCGACCTCATAGTCACCTTGATGCTCTATCATCTCCTCGTTGCTCCTCAGGGTTTCAGGAGGTGATCAGAGAATGACCCAGAACTGAGATCTTCTCTGTTTCTTAAGAGATGAAGGAAATACTCTTGAATGACTTTTAACTTCTGCTGCTGTGTTCTCTGAATGCTAACTCCATGCTCCTGCAACAGCGCCTCCTTTTGGTTGAAGATGGAGGCCAGCGCTGTAAAGAAAGGACACCTCACTTTCTGATGGAGGTTTGTTTGAGAAGAGAGACTGTTACTGCTGCACCACTCCATTGCAGATGCACTGAAGGAACGATGGCTTCTTCAATGCAGGGTGCACTGTGTTGCTCTTTGTGCACCTTTTTATTTGTGTCTACTAAGCTAGTAGAACATTTTCACTCTTTGCATTGAAGAGTATTTTCTCCCTCTGCTCTCTGGTTCCTGTAAAACTGCAGTTGTATCTCAATATGTCAGATAGATAGATAGATAGATAGATGGATGGATGGATGGATAGATAGATGGATAGATGGATAGATAGACAGACAGACAGACAGACAGACAGACAGACAGACAGACAGACAGACAGACAGACAGACAGACAGACAGACAGACAGATAGATAGATAGATAGATAGATAGATAGATAGATAGATAGATAGAGTCACGGGAGGCTTTGCTTTGCACAGTGACGAGTGTTGCTGATCCTCTTACCTGAAGGAGTCCGTCTCGGCGGTGTGGCTGTCGTCGTGGGTGTAACACACCCGGTGCGCCGCCACGTCCAGCTGGGTGAAGGAGAGCAGGGGCACCCCGGGGTGCTGGACGGCGTGGACGTGTCCGTGTCTGGGTGGGGCTGACACCGTGTAGAGCAGCTCCGCCGGCCGGCCCGCCGAGTCTCCGGCCAGCAGGACGTCTGTGGTCAGGACGACCCTCTCCCCCTCCATCAGCCTCACCGCCTTGCTCAGCAGCACGATGTCACCTGGAGCCACGGAGGGGGCAAAGGTCACGCCACCGCAGAGGAAGTGGGTTGGTGATGGGTCGCGTGTTTGCTATCTCTGTTGTTTAATACATCTGGTTTTGAGATTCAGTGACAAACATGACATAAATCTGATTTCTTTACATATCTGATACGAATAGTTTTGAACAGCAAAAAAACATGGAATCCTTTTCAGATGAGATTTAAACCTCACGGGTGTTTGAAATGCGATTCAAATGGATTTGGATCTGTGGATTTGACCGCCACATATCGGGTCAAGAAGAGCAGAGAACTACAAACATGGAGGAGAGGCAGCGAGCACGTCAGACAGGTGAAGAGGTTTTCGTGGTTCCTCTCGCCGGCCGAGCGTCGTTGCTATGACAACCAACATCCTGACGACAGGAAATAATTATTATTGTCTAAACACACAAATCACAATCCGGTCACCACGAATGGATTTGACTGCTGTCCGAGCAGTTAGCAGTTAGCCGATGTAGCTCTGCGGGCGGAGCTAACACTGTCTGGGTTAGGGGTTCAATTCCCCCGGAGCGACCCGGGATGAAAGCACATGTGTTTAAGGCACTTTGGGTAGAAACCTCCCTCCACTGGCACAGGCTAACGTTACAGTTAAAGGTCCACTGATGGACACAGGACTGATTTAAGTCCACATGTGGCAAGTTAAGACGACAAAAACAAGCTGAACAAAATGAGCCACAAAAGAAGTTGTTTGGAGGTGGTGGGGGCGGGGGGGGGCGGGGGGGGCACCCAGAGGAGGCGGGGCACCCAGAGGAGACGGGGCCGACGCCGCTCCACAGCTGGTCCGGCCCCAGTCCGTTAATTATTCAGAGGTCGGTCCTGCTGCAGGATCAGAGGCCCGGCTGCCAGGAGGCCGACCCCTCGCCGCGCCATGTTCACCCGACTGGCAACGCTGGCTGGCACGGCGAGGGGGGCGGGGCCGCTCAGGTATGCATGGTTGGAAGTCGGGGACCGCGGCGGGCTGAAAGTGTGTGCAGGCATATCGCTGCTGTCGGGTGAAAACCTTGTATCTCTAAGATGTCAACTTTTCAGAAGCTGAGGAAGACCACGGTGCTTCACCGGTCTTCACCTCTCAACATCTGGATGTTCATTTGTGTGTTGGTGTCTTCGTGGTGCGTTCAAGAGCCTCGGTGGGGTGAGCAGCAACACCCCGGTGTTGTGTACCGGAGGGTCAACCTCTTATCCTGACAATAAATAAACCCCATAACTCCAGTTTCTACAAGCCAACCATCCAGCGGTTTAACATGTGGAGATATGAGGTTTTCATTTCAAAACATTTCATTAAAAAGTTCTACCTGAAATCCATCCACAGAGTTTAACAAGCTTTAAGTTAGAATGGGAGTCTACTGGATTCTACTGGTAAATTAGAATGGGAGTCCACTGGATTCTGCTGGTAAATTAGAATGGGAGTCTACTGGATTCTACTGGTAAATAAGAATGGGAGTCTATTGGATTCTACTGGTAAATTAGAATGGGAGTCTATTGGATTCTACTGGTAAATTAGAATGGGAGTCTATTGGATTCTACTGGTAAGTAAGAATGGGAGTCTACTGGATTCTACTGGTAAATTAGAATGGGAGTCTATTGGATTCTAATTAGAATGGTAGAATAGAGATCAGAATAGACTCTGGGTCCTTTACTGACCCTTCTGGACCGTCCGGACTGAGATGAAGAAGCTCTGTACAGGAGACTCGTTGTCCAGGTCACTGAGGTAGAAGCGGAAGCTGTCGTGACCTTTGAACCCGGCGGCGGTGGCAGTGGCGGTGTGAGCGTACCACAGGCGGTTCATCTCCACGTCCTCTTGAGTGAAGTTCTGACCCGGCAACAGTTCAGTCCAGCCCGACTCTGTCTGGAGAGGACAGACCGTCTCATTCAGTCAACCAACAGACGAAGTATGGATGGATTTCTGGGTGCTTTTTACACCCCTGATATCCACACACATACACACACACACACACACACACACACACACACACACACACGCTGGGTTCTTCCCTGACCTTGAGCTGCAGCTTGCCGAAGCGTGGCGTGGCGTTGAGGATGTAGAGGACGTGGTTGGGAGGCGTGTCGAGGTCCTCCGCCTCCAGAGCGACGCTGGAGATGACCCTGCTCTCCAGGGAGTCGACCTCCAGCCCGCCATTCCTGGAGCACCACAGAAGAAGAGAAGACGGACTGATTAGAACAGAGTCAAGAAACCGGTTCCACATGTTCCTGAAATGACTTGACTCATCCTACACTTGTCTTCACTTGAACTCAGAGCTCTGGGATGTGTTCAGGGAAATCAATGCTTCCTGGTTTTTAAGGTCGGGTACAGAAGACCAGTGACCTGAGAGGAGACAGAACAACAAACCTCCAGTTTTCTTTGGTCTGATCCAGAGTGGAACGTTGACTTTGTAGTATTTTAGTATTTGCTTGGTTCAGTTTCACACTGACCAATCACAAGCCAATCACGGCCTTGGAAACAAAAGACTCACCAGTAGCTGGTTAGCTGGTTAGCTGGTTAGCTGGTTAGCTGGAGGGTTAGGCTGACAGGAGCGTCACCAGATGTTGGAGGAGGAAGTCTGACTGAACACTGCTCCTGAGCTCTTCTCTATCTTCCAAGGTCTCCACAGGAATATTTGCTCCATGTATTCTGGGTGCTGTGACCTCTGACCCTTGACCTCCTTACAGTTGGTTGTGATCTATAAATTAGAGCTCAGTCCACTGATGAACTAACAAAGTCGCTCTGGGTGGGAGTGTTTTAGGCTAAACTAAAATGTGATGTACTAAATGTTGCAGATGCTTGGGGCTGAGTGAGGGTGGGGAGGTCTGGAGGACCTGAGGACCTGAGGGAGGTTCTGAAGCTACGGCAGCGTTCAGCCGGATCCGGCTAACAGCAGGAACCGTCTGCCTGCTTCCTCATACGGAAGTAAAGCCACGCAGGAGCGACCTGCCACTTCCATCCTGCAGGACCGAGCTAACAAGGAAGCTGGCATCTGCCAAACCGCTGTGTTACTTCTGCCCTGGTGCCTTAACAGTACCCGGCCTGAGCCAGCGCACTGCCGCCAAACAACAACCGATCTACAGAGAGGAGGGGGGGGGGGGGGGGGGGCAGGACAGCATGGGGGACCCAGTCAAGGATGCAAATTCCCAGTCACTCATTCAAATGGAATGTGTGGGGGGGGGGGGACACAGATTTTGCCTCCCAACCAATCCAAGCGACCCGCCACATGTGCATGCACAGGTTGGGTTACCCCCCCACCTCCCTTCTGCCCCATGTTGAATACCGTTTACCCCCCCCACCCCCCTTCTGCCCCATGTTGAATACCGTTTACCCCCCCACCCCCCTTGTTGAATATCAGGCCTACATCAGGCCTTAACACACAATCATTGTGATTGATGTTGTAATTCACGTTGGGTTTGAATTTTGAAGGATGTTGGGTTCAAGGTGTAGGGTAGGGTGTAGGGTGTAGGGTAGGGTGCAGGGTGTAGGGTACAGGGTAGGCTGTAAGGTAGGGTACAGGGTGTAGGGTGGGGTTCAGGGTGATGGGTACAGGGTACGGTGTAGGGTGTAGGGTAGGGTGTAAGGTAGGGTGTAGGGTAGAATATAGGGTGTAGGGTAGGGTATAGGGTGTAGGGTGTAGGGTAGGGTATAGGGTGTAGGGTATAGGGTGTAGAGTAGGGTATAGGGTGTAGGGTACATGGTCTGTCCTCACTTCAGCAACCTGTGGCTTCTCGTCGTTGGCTGGCAGCACGGCGACCTGCGCTGTCCCCTGGACTGTGTGAACGCCATCTGTCAGCTGCAGCGCCACGGCGTCCTTCAGGGTTTCCGTGTCATCGTGCATGTACACGATCTTCATGCCTTGCGTGGGAGGGAGAGGGAGGGAGGGAGGGGGAGAGGGAGAGGGAGGGGGAGAGGGAGGGGGAGGGGGAGAGGGAGAGCAGGGATTCGTTAGGGAGGAGGAGGAGGAGGAGGACTGACAGCAGTTTGTGAGTGCAGGACAGGAAGGATGCTGAGATCAGAAAACATGTTTTAAAATGATTCCATCCATTACGTTGTTGTTTGGTCGTCAACGTAACGAACTAACTCAATACATCGGCTGGTTGGAATGAAAATCAAAGTAAAGACGTTGTAGCTCTGGAACGTGGAGACGTTCGACGATGTGGCCAGGTCCACAGTCTGGCCACTATGGGACAACACCAATAGGCTTTTCACACTTGAATATGTTACTTTGACCCTGGGTTATAATTGCCCTGGGTTAACATATCTCACGTTTCACACTAGTTTTCTTACCCTGGGCTAACAATTGACCCCGGGTATTCAGTGTTCAGGATTTCACACTGTAAGCTTGTAGACCCCGGGTTAACGTTTAATGCTGATGTTTAACTCACTGTTACATTCTAACCCCCGTTACATTCTAACCCGTTACATTCTAACCCCCGTTACATTCTAACCCGTTACAT